>JAOTRA010070664.1:0-28423 GCA_026260255.1 Pseudolaguvia tuberculata | reverse complement strand
GATAGATAGATAGATAGATAGATAGATAGATAGATAGATAGATAGATAGATAGATAGATAGATAGATAGATTTATTCAGAGACTACAACCCCAAATCAAAATGTATCTCACTAATACTTAACTCAAAGGATTTTAGTGTTTAATAATGCAAAGAGATAAACATTCATTCATTCCTCCTATTACAGTCTCTAATTCAGACAGCTTACATAGGGTGAGAGGCAGGGGTACAGGTATGAACCACCAGTCCATTGCAGGGCATAGACGAACAACCACACACGCACACACACACACACGCACACACACGCACGCACACACTCACTCCTATGTACAATTTAGAATCACCAAACCAGAGAACCCAGAGGAAACCCACAAAATCACGGGGAGAGTGGAGAACATACAAACTCTGCACGGAAACATCCCTGGCCAGGCAATCAAACCCGGTACCTTCTTGTTGCGAGGCCACTACGCCACCTCGCCGCCATCAGAGATAAACAAGTAATGTAATAATGCAGATTCTATTTATGTAAAAAAAAAAAAAGGTGTGAACATCCTAAAACTACTTTCTTAACAAACCTTTTGACTGTAAGTGTTTAAATGTTCTTGGTTAAGTGAAATCAGGTTTTAATGCCTTCAGAGATGGACATCATTGTTGTCTGAAAGTAGCAGAAATCAAAAGTTTATTAGTACAATAGACTTATTAGGTGCTGTTCATGAATCCATACCACATAAATACATAGTTACATATGTTAAAAGTAGTCTTTAAGAATAATTTTGCTACCAACGTATTTAAACGAGGCTCCATTGTTTTATGTGAGAAAGCTAGACTTGTAGTCTTGTACCAGCCAGATATCCCTGTAGGTCCTTTGATGGTGCTGTAGGTCTCTTGGCAGCCTTTGTGGTAAGTTTTTAATGTTCTCTAATAAGTTTTGTAGAAAAATTATATTTTCATCATGTCTCTATATTTGATACAGGTCTTTTGTTGTTCCATGGTACATTTAATGTTTATACTTTTGTTTATACCGCTCTTCTTTTTCTGTCCAAATGAACTGGTTATAAATCATTCATGCATAATAAAATCATTGGAGAGTTTGGCAACAGCAGCCGCATGAAACAAAGCATATGCTAGACAAAAACGCTGCTGTGCACTTTTATGCAACCATTTTGTCAGACTGGAACTTTGAAATGTGTTTGATGACAAAACAAAACAATACAGCAATAATAAATATGAATAACCTTTTTTTTCTTTTCTATGGTAAAAAGTGGATGTATGTCCTCCAGAGTGGGATGGTTTGATCTGTTGGCCACAAGGTTACCCTGGGTTTCTGACTAAAGTGTCCTGTCCCAAATACATCTATGATTTTAATCATGCAGGTATGATAATTAACTACATTTAAGAAAGCATTAAAGAATTTCTTAGGCTTGTTCAAATAGATAAGGATGTAAAAATAAATAGAAAGGAGTCTTTACAACAGATTCATAGAAGATCGCTAATGGTAAAGTTTTGGTTTATAGATTTCTAAAGGACATATAGTGATTTAAATTATATTTCTACACTAGATGAAATAGTGGAATCAGTAAACTGGATTTTGTTTGGTATTTTTGCAGGTTATGCCTACAGACGGTGTGAATCAAACAGCTCTTGGGTGCTAGGAGAGACCTTGAATAAGACTTGGGCCAATTACACAGAGTGTATAAAATCTCCTGTGCACAACAGAGAGCGAGTAAGATCTGGATACCTCTAATATTATACGTATAAGCATTTTCCATTTTGACTGTACACAAACCAATGCGTCTTTTTATAAAATTTTACTTACATTTGTACTTACAGCAAGTATTTTTTGAGAGACTTTACATCATGTACACTGTGGGGTATGCAGTATCCTTTGGGTCTCTTCTGGTGGCCATCCTTATCATTGGATATTTTAGGTAAGATTGTGTTTCCATGTTTTATAATTTTGATATTCAAATTAATAATGTCCTTCATATTAGATTGTATTTCATAAACACAAGAATGTTAAGTCCATATTAATAATTATTTTATCAATTATAAAATATTCATTGACTATAACCTTACTTTGATTGGTGCGATGTTTTGAAACGTTTTTGAAAATGTTTTTATTCTTGAACAGATCACAAAGCACAGCGGACCTTTATATCTTTATATATGTATAACTATATCTTGCAGCTATTTTGCAGTAATTTAGAACTTTTATGAAATTTTTTAACACATTTTTTAAAAACATTTTTTAATTTTGCTACTGAGAATAGTGCGATATTAACTGTATAGCACAAGTTGCTGTGAAATAAATGGAAGTCCATTGGAAAAGCATGTTGAAAATTAAAGTCAGTTTCGGGTTTAATTATTGTTTTGCACTAACAGCGTTTTACTTTAGATATATTTTAAAATATTTGAATATTTGATTGTTAGGCATTTTATATCATTTATTTTTAAAAGAGAATTATGACTATGGGGGCAAGGGATCAATTAAGTCCCCACCAAAGGATAAAAATAATTCACCAGAGTCAGGAATATTTAGACCAGAGGGGGGAAATCTGATTGTTGGTACCAGAAGTGCTGATTTAAATATTTCTGCTGATTATCTGAGATTTTCAAAAACTACATCTGTTCTGACTTAACAAATGCTTTATTGATGAAAAGATGTGTGCTCTTCTGCTGTTAGCCCATTTAATTCAATGTGTGTTTCAAGTTAAAAGATTCAAATCAATTACATGCTTAATGATATATTTGAGAATTGAAGGTGAAAGGTCATATAAGCTTTGAAAATTTTTCTTTGAGAGAAATATGACTATAGTTGTAAGGTGGCAGATGAAGCTCCGCCCCTTGCTCAGCATCAGCAGACGAAGCCCTGCCCCTTGCTCAGCATCATGTTTAGGGTCGTCGTCCTGGCAACTAATATTTAAGGCGTCGCGGCGGTATGCGCGACGCGGGTTATTGATTGTACGGAGTGGAGTTTTGTTAGAAGTTTTTGGATATCTTGGAATTTTGGTATGGTCAGGTTTTGTTTAGCTCTTGTATATAGATTTGTATATATCTGTGTTGTTTCTAGTCGTCTCGTGTTTCGTGTGCATTTACGTGTCTGTGTTTTTTTCGTCTTTTGTCACTGTTTATATTCCTGTACCACCTCACTAAATAAAAAAAATAAGTAAAAAAAGCTACGACTTCACTGCATAATGGACCTGGCTCTCTTCGTTGTCCTCACCACCTCGGTGTCAGAGTTGGTGGGGGGAGCAAGATTGGGAATAAAGAGCGCCCCCAAACGCTGGATTGGCGGGTTTAAATAGTCCATTTATTAGAAAAAAAGGCAATAATAAAAGTAAAAAAAACATGAGATTTAACTAAAGAAAATACCGTGAAGAAAAAAGAGCAAGAACAAAACTTGACGTGACGAGACGAGATCCTAAACATGAACTTGAAAAGACATTCAGGAAAAAAAAAGGCGAGAATGATCCAATGGCCCTTAGAAGAAAACCGCGGGCTTATAACACAAGCTCACGCACACAAACGAGAGTGCTCAAGGGCAGCCAAGCCCATGCGCGCCGCTGCACACCGGCAGCGCACTGGAGACGCTCAACCCAGAGGAGGACGTGACAGTACTCTCCCCTCTATGAACGCCTCCTGGCGTTCCCCTAGGGGCCACTCCGGGAGAAAGAGAAGCAAGGCCGAGAACCAGGACATGATGAGAAAGGGGGGAACCTGACCTGAGCATGACGAGAAAGGGGGGGAACCTGACCTGAACATGGTGAGAAAGGGGGGAACCTGAACATGGCGAGAAAGGGGAAAACCTGAACATGGCGAGAAAGGGGGGAACCTGAACATGGCGAGAAAGGGGGGAACCTGAACATGGCGAGAAAGGGGGAAACCTGACCTGAACGTGGCGGGAAAAGGGGAACCTGACCTGAACGTGGCCAGAAAGGGGGAATCTGAACATGACCTGAGCAAACGTGACGAGAATAGGGGGGATCCTGACCTGACATAACGAGAAAAAGGGGAAATCTGACAAGAGAAAAGGGGGGGATCCTGACAGGACATGACGAGAAAAAGGGGAAACCTGACCTGACGAGAAAATTGGAAACCTGACCTGACGAGGAAAAGGGGGAACCTGACCTGACCTGATGAGAAAAAGGGGGAACCTGACCTGACCTGATGAGAAAAAGGGGGAACCTGACCTGACATGACGAGAAAAAGGGGGAACCTGACATGACGAGAAAAAGGGGGGACCTGACCTGACATGACGAGAAAAAGGGGGAACCTGACCTGACATGACATGAGAAAAGTGGGAACCAGACCTAACATGACATGAGAAAAGGGGGAACCAGACCTAACATGACGAGAAAAGGGGGAACCAGACCTAACATGATGAGAAAACGGGGAACCAAACCTAACATGACAAGAAAAGGGGGAACCAGACTGAGGCTGAGGCTATAAGAAAAACTAAACATCAAACACGGAAGAAAATAATAAATAAATACTCAGCCAGATAAACATAAGGAAAAATGGGGGTCCAGGTCCATGAACAACCCGATACCCAGAAAGGGTTGAATCGAGGGGAGGCTTCCCAGCCTCCGTGACAGGAACAGAACGAGGCTTCCCAGCCTCTGTGACAGGAACAGAACAAGGCCTCCTAGCCTCCGTGACAGGAACAGAACGAGGCCTCCTAGCCTCCGTGACAGGAACAGAACGAGAGATCCAAGCCTCCGTGATAGGAACAGACCGAGGCCTCCTAGCCTCCGTGACAGGAACAGAACGAGGCCCCCTAGCCTCCGTGACAGGAACAGAACGAGGCCTCCTAGCCTCCGTGACAGGAACAGAATGAGGCCTCCTAGCCTCCGTGACAGGAAAAGAACGAGGCCCCCTGGCCTCCATGACAGGAACAGAACAAGGCCTCCATGCCTCCTTGACAGGAACAGAACAAGGCCCCCATGCCTCCTCGACAGGAACAGAACGAGGGCCCCAGGCTTTCTCGACAGGAACAGAAAGAGGCCCCCAGGCCTCCTCAGGAGCAGAAAGAGGCCCCAAGGCCTCCTCAGGAGCAGAAAGAAGCCCCCAGACCTCCTCAGGACCAGAACAACGCTCCTTGATCACCGCCTAATCAGGCAGACGCTCCTCGACCACCTTCGGACCTGGCAGACGCTCCTCAACAACCTCCGGACTAGGCATCCGCTCCTCGACCACCTCCGGACCAGGCAGACGCTCCTCAACCACCTCCGACCCCCAACAGGCACAGCTCTGGGCGGGCCAGAAAGACCAAAGCCTCCACTGGGGTGAGGAAGTCGCATATGGTGAGGAATGGGGTAGATGGGGTCCTCCCTGAGACGTTGGTCCACGTCCCAAAATTGGGCTACCCAGTCCAGTGCCCTCCCCGTTAAGCATAAAAACACCAGCCCGCATTTGCTTCTGGGCATGGTGTAAGCGTGCGGCTGGGATAGAAAAAATGCAGCGCACTACCGCACGAACCTCCGACACTTACCGCGGCGGCCGTCATATCTCCGCTGGAATGCGATCGGGGAGGGGCTGCCACCAATCCACTGGGTGCGAACTTGGTTGGATCATTCTGTCAGAGTTGGTTGGGAAAGCAGGATCGGGAATAAAGAGCGCATCCAAACGCTGGATTGGCGGGTTTATTAGAAAAAAAGGCAAAAATGAAAGTAAAAAACACACAATATTTAAACTAAAGAAAATACCGTGCAGAAAAAAGAGCAAGAACAAAACCTGACGTGACAAGACAAGACGAGACGAGTCGAGATGAGACAAGCCCGTGCGCGCGCCGCTGCACACTGGCAGCGTGCTGGAGATGCTCAACCCAGAGGACGACGTGACAATTACCTAATTTTGGATCATGTTGGTCTGCTGGTTCCTATCCCCGCTCACACAGGGCAAGCAGCAGGGGTACATCCTAGACGGGTTGCCAATCCATTGCAGGGCACAGACTGAAAAACAACCATTTACACACATACACTTTCACTACTCTGGGTAATTTAGAATCACCAATCAACTTAATCTGCATGTTTTTGAACTGTGGAAGAAAATCAGAGTACCCGGAGGAAACCCAAGCGTGGGGAGAAGATGCAAACTCCACACAGAAAGATCTCCAGCCAGGGAGTCAACTACGCCACTGCACCACTCTAAACACTATAAAATCCTAATACTTGAAGAAAAAAAAAATATATTGAGGTTGTAAGTGTTGTGCCCTGTAAGTTACCATTTACCAGGATGTAGTAGAGTGAACAGTACATGTGCAAGGTGTGCAGAGGCATCCACAATGCTGTTGGTTTGCTGATGGAGCAAGTTTTAGAAATGTCCACTTTAGAAGGAAAATAATAAACAAAAATCTCAGCTGTTCTCACTATCCACTAGTCTTATCGTCAGAAACCATGCAGTTCAACCTGTTCTCAAAAAGTCACAATTCAACTTCTTTGGCTATTTTCGTTTTTAAGATTGTTTTGATATTTGATTTGCACAGATTAGTTGTAGTACAACAAATACTTTCATTTAATTATCTAACTTTTAGGAATGTAGATTCCATTTCCAGACATACAGCTTGATAAAACATGAGAAACATTTTATTCTGGATTTTATACATTTGTGAAAGTTATTTGCAGTTGATAAATGATCAGGAGGTAAGATATAACCTTTTTTCCACACAACTTATAGAGATGATTGTAAAACACAGCAGGAAGTTGTATGCACTTAGCAAAAGCTGTCTGCCATTTCCTTTTTATTAAGGCTAAAAACAGCATGAAGTCTAAATCAGACATCAGACTTTATTTTTATTCAGAAATGCAGACTTTCTCAAAAGCCATTTGCCCGATACAATTTTCTACAGCATCTTTCTCCATTAGTAGAGTAAAAATTACAGCTGTGGATGCCAGACACAGGTCTAGATGAATCAAATGTACCATCTGCGACCACCAATCCTCTTCCCTTGACTAGTTATGTGTGACTCTACGGGATCTGCACTGTTTCCAGCTGGGATCAGATAAAAGTGCTGACATGTGTGGGAGTAACACAGTGGATCTCTTGCAGCATCTTTCACCCAGTCATATCTTAGTCACCATTTTCCAAGTTGACAAAAATTGAGGTTTGTGAAGTTCATTATCAAGAAGTGCTGCCTTTTACAGTTAGTGACTTTCACCCCAGGCCCGACAATCTTCCTTCTCTTATTTAATGTGGAAATCTGCCATGTGTGTGTGTGTGTGTGTGTGTGTGTGTGTGTGTGTGTGTGTGTGTGTGTGTGTGTGTGGCAGAAAAAGAAAGCCTCTTAGCTGTTTCACAAGATCATTTAGTTACTGCTTGTCTGAGTTCATTGTGTCCCTTAGAACTAAAAGAAAAAGGAATAAGATGACAATCTGAGAATACATAGAAAGCGAAAATAAGAAATTTTTGACTGACATACTCAATACATACTTAGCAATAGCTGTCATAAAGCACTTTATTTCATTCATTCATTCATCATCTTACCCGCTTATTCCCGAAATCGGGGTCATGAGGGTCTGCTGCGCCTATCCCAGCACACATAGGGCGAGAGGCGGAGGTACAATCTGGACGGGTCGCCAGTCCATCTCGGTATCTCGGTGCAAAACATAGACAAGCAACTATTCACACACATATTCACTCCTATGGACAATTTAGAATCACCAATCGATCTAATCTGCATGTTTTTGGACTGTGGGAGGAAACCGGAGTACCTGGAGGAAACCCAGGCAAGCGCGGGGAGAACATGCAAACTCAGCACAGAAAGATTCCGGCCCAGAATTTGAACCTGGGACCTTTTTGTTGTGAGGCAACTGTGCTATCCACTATGCCACCGCGCCATCCTACTATGTTATCTATTAAATTAGTTATTTTATTCAATTCAATAAAATTATATTTGTATAGCGCTTTTTACAACAGTTATTGCCTGAAAGCAGCTTTACAGAAGGAATGATAAACAGATGAATGATGAGTTTGTCCCTGATGGCGACAGTGGCAAGGAAAAACTCTCTAGAGTGGGATTAGGAAGAAACCTTGAGCGGAACCAGACTTAACAGGGAACCCATCCTCATTTGGGTTGAGCAAACATTAATGTATATATGTGTGTATGTGTATGTGTGAGCGAAAACAGTTCTGGTGGCTGGAAATGGAGTGACGTCCGAGGTCAACGCGGGAATGTGATGACAAAACCAATACACAAAGCTCCAGATCCAACGCGGTGGGGTGGCATGTATATCTCGCCAGAAGAGGGGGGGGGGGGTTGGAGAAAAAAATGGTTATATACTGTACAAATGGTATTGACGTTATAAGATACTGATAGAGTTCAGTGCAGGAAAGGACTCTGGCCAAACCAACTAGCACAGCCTAACTAAAAGGAGAACCAGAGGGAGGCACAGACATGAGGGATCTATGATATGTAAGGCCACCAGACCACCACCAAAAACAACTGAGTGATTGGTGAGAGTGTGGAGGACAGCATCCAATAGCATCAGATCACCATAATACTCAATTTCTATTAGTCCCCTCGGCCTGCTCCTTTATCTAAAGAGGACTAACTCTAAAATGCCTAACTAAATAAATGGGTCATTAATCTAGACTTAAATATTGGGAATGTGCCTGATTCTCAGACATAAACTGGTAGAATGTTTCATCATTTTGGGGCATTATATGAAAATGCTCGGCCCCCTGCTGTAGCTGTATTCACAATTGGCATTGACAGACAACCCGTATCCTTTGAAAGAAGAGGGTGTGGAGGAACATAGGGCACCAACACCAGCTCAATAAGGTTGTGAGAAAATTTAGCATTTTGTATGTTAAAAGTAGTATTTCAAAACCTATATGGAATCTCACTGGGGGCCAATGCAGCGTGGATAGACAGGGGTGATATGTCCGCATCTATTGGTCCTAGTAAGGACTCTTGCTGCTGTGTTTTGAACTAACTGAAGTTGATTTATAAGCTTTGCTGGACATCCAGAAAGCAGAGCGTTACAATAATCCAGCCATGGACTAGTTTTTCTGCATCATTCCTAATTTTAGCGATATTGCTATGGTGAAAGAATGCTATTTTAGTAATATTATCTATATGGGCATTATATGAAACATTGGAATCTAAGATCACACCCAAGTCTTTGACTGTTGTACTTGATGCTACAGACAGACCATCTAATGTTAAAGTGAGATCAGAAAAATTATCTCTGACTATCTGTGGTCCCAGTAAATGAACCTCTGTTTTTTCTGGATTTAGCAGCAGGAAGTTGCTTAACATCCAGTTTCTAACATAATTCCACTTTATCTAACTGACGTTCCGCATCTGGTCGGACTGAAATGTACAGCTGTGTGTTATCAGCATAACAGTGGAATTTAACAACATGTTTACGGATCAAGTTCTCGAGTGAGAGCATATAAAATAAAAATAGTAGGGGACTGAGCACCGAGCCTTAGGGAACCCCATACTTAAGGCATGAGCACGTCAAATGGTTGCCATTTAGATCTACAAACTGATAGCAATCTGTCAAATAGCACTGCTCCTTTTATACCCACTACCTTCTCTAATGTATTTAGGAGAATGTTATGATATATACTGTCGAAAGCTGCGCTAAGCTCCAGTAGAACTAGGAGAGAGACGCAGCCCTGATCAGAGGCCAATAGTAGATCATTTACTACCTTGACAAGTGCCGCCTCAGTGCTGTGATAAGGCCTAAAACCTGATTGATAAAATTCATGAATGTTATTTTGGTGTAGATACGAACATAGTTGCTGTGCTACAACGTTTTTCTAAGTATTTGGAAATAAAAGGAGATTCGATATTAGCCTGTTATTTGACACCTTACTAGGGTCGAGCACTGGTTTCTTAATTAGTGGTTTTATCACTGCTAATTTAAACAGTTTAGGGACATACCCACTGATGAGTGAAGTATTAACTAAAAATTTGTGTTTAAAGAATTGGGCTGGCACTGGATCTAATATACAAGTTGATGATTTTGCAGAAGAGATGAGTAAAATTAATTCAGTCAGGGGACAGAAATTCTCTAAAATCCTAGCACATTCTAACTCATCAGAGCTAGTTAAGAAAACTATATTAACTGTTTAATTGTCTGCCTAATCTTTACAATTTTGTCATCAAAGAAGTTCCTGAAGTCCTCACTACTACCAGCTGTATCTGTAGAGGTGTCAGTGGTGGTCCGATTCCGAGTTAATTTAGCTACAGTGTTAAATAGGAACCTGGGATTATTCCTGTTATTTTCTATAAGGGAGGAGAGGTAGGCTGTTCTGGCCTCACTAAGAGCTTTTTAATAAGCCAGGAGGTTCTCCTTCCATGCTGTCTGAAATACTAACAATCCTGTCCGGCGCCATTTTTGCTCTATTTTTCTGGCGCTCTGTTTTAGAGACCGTGTACAATCATTAAACCATGGAGACAGCTTTTTTTCTTTAACTAATTGTCTTTTAACTGGGGTTACGCTATCTAAGGTATAACCTGTTGCCTGGTCAAGTTCAATAGGATCAGACGGTGATCCAATCTTAGTGGATAAATATGGGAGAAGGTTAATAAAATATTGGGGAGTTGTTGGTAAAAATGTACGTTTCATGCGGTAACATGGGGCTATGTGTACATTCTGACTAATATTTTAGACGAAACGAGACAGTGATCAGAGACTATTTCACACTGTGGGGTTATCACTACGTTCTCAACATTTATACCATAGGATAACATCAACTCTAATGTGTGACCTGCTTTATGTGTGGGTACTATAACACACTGATTGACTCCCATTGATTCGAGTATAAATGAAAATGCCGTCCTTAGCGGGTCGCCTGTATTTTCGAAATGAATATTAAAATCGTCAAAAATTAGTGCTTTATCCACAGAGACCACCAGGTTCGATACAAAATCTGCAAATTCAGCAAGGAATTCAGAGTATGGTCCTGGTGGTATTTAAATAAAAATTATTGGAATCGACTGACTCGGCTTATTGTTTGCCGTTGCATATGTTACTTTACTATAAAGAATCTAAAAAGTGTTTAAATTATATTCCTGGTTTTGTATGATGTTTAAACTATTATAATAAATAAAGGCTACGCCTCCAACTCTATCGGTTTGACGAGGCTAATGTATGTAGCTGTACGCTGGGGACTCGCTTCATTTAATGCTTCATACTCATTCTGCTTAGTCCAGGTTTCTGTTAAATACAGGACATCTGTAAGGACTGTGCCCTTGGAGGATTGCCTGCAGAGGGCGCCCTCGCCCGAATTCTGACATTACATCTCAATAGCGGCCATTTTGGGCGTGGTCCGCCTATATAAGCAGGTGGCCTCCAAGTGATCTTTGCGAAGTATTGTTGCACTAGGCCTTGCTAAGTGTTTGTTATTCTCTGACCTTAAGACTATTGGATTATTGACTTTGCTCTGGACTTTGACTTTTGGATTGCCCTTTGGATTGTGTGCCTTCCTCTTCCCTCTTTCCCAATAAACTCCTGTTTTACTGCATAATGGATTCTTCTTCTTTGCCTACAGCTCGCACGTCACAGAATAATTCGCCATCCACAAATACAGCGGAGATCAGGACATTGGAGGATTTACTGGCTGCCTTGAACTCACAAGCCCAAGTTATACATGGGCTTCAGGAGCAGGTGCACGCTCTAACCCTATCTGCTCCGGCGCACCACCAGCCACCTCAAACTGCGCATTCTTATCCCGCGCCGACCTCCCTGCCCAATAAATTCAGCGGAGACCCCAACCAATGCCGGGGTTTTGTCCACCAGTGCCGCATGTATTTTATGGAGCAATCATCGAGATTACCTCTGAGAAAAAAAAAGCACTTTCCTTATATCGCTGCTTTCTGATCGTGCTCTGGAGTGGGCAACCACAGTATGGGAGACGGACGAGCGCATACGGACTTCCAGTGATTGTTTTATCTCTCAGCTACGAGAAGTGTTCGAGCACCTCGCTGGCGGTCTTGATATCGCTACGCGCCTTTATCGACTAAATCAGAACGCGCTATCAGCAGCCGATTACGCTATTACTTTCCGCACCTTGGGTGCACAACCGGTATGAATGATGTCGCATTAAAGACCCTGTTTATAGAAGGGCTTCAACCCGAGTTACAAGCGGAGATGTTGTGTTGCGGTGAGTCCGACTCTTTCACGGAGTTTGTTAAGCGCGCGATTAGAGTGGAGAACCTCATGCGCAACTATTCAATTGCCCCCACGGAGATTACAACCCCGGCCACACCCGTGCTGCCCTGCCATAAGCCGGATGAAGAGCCCATTCAAATCGGGCCGTATAAGCTTACTGCGGCCGAGAAGAGACGCCGCAAACAACTTGGGATCTGCATGTATTGCAGTCATTCGAGCCATTTATGCAAGCAATGCCCCGCGCTGGCCACCAAGACAGCTGCAAAAGTGAGTTCACCCATTCACACAGTAAATACGAGTGACAGTTTTTTTGTGCACATAGATTTTTCTGATCTTAGACTAACTGGTACTCTTTCTGCCCTCGTGGACTCAGGGTCAGCTCTTAACCTGATGGACTCGGTCCTAGCCACTAAGCTAAAGATCCTCACTGAACCTTGCAGTCCACCATTGAGTATAACCGCCATAGATGGGCGGGAGATCGGCACAGCCATTAACCGAAAAACCTCACCTCTTTGAATTACAGTAAATGATAATCACCATGAAACCATTGTTTTTCATTTGGCACATGCTCCCCAAACTCCCCTCATACTGGGCTTCCCGTGGCTGGTCAAACACGATCCTGTCATCTTGTGGGCCCAAGGCAAAATTTTACAATGGTCTCAAGGCTGCAGCCGGCACTGTTTATTAAAGTCTACGGGGGTGAGTACTGCATCCTGTCAACCCCTGCCACCTTGTCCACGCAATGGTCCATCTTGTTACCACGAGTTAGCTGAGGTGTTCAATAAAGAAAAGGCGGTAAAACTGCCCCCGCATCGAAGGGTTGACTGCGCAATACAGCTTCTGGAGCACCCCCCAAGAGTCGTATCTACCCTTTGTCTCGACCTGAGCTATAGACTTTAGACAACTACATCACTGAGGCACTATCCGTAGGGCACATTCGGCCGTCCACCTCCCCGGCAGGGCCCAGATTTTTCTTCATTTCCAAGAAGGACGGCAGCCTACGGCCCTGCGTTGACTACAGGGGTCTCAACAGCATTACTGGTCAAAAACCATTACCCCTTGCGATTAGTGCCGGCAGCACTTGAACAGCTGAAGGATGCGAAGGTATTTACTAAACTGGATCTGAGAAGCGCGTATAATTTGGTATTCATCAGAGAAGGTGATGAATGGAAGACGGCCTTCGTTACTCCTAATACTACGAATATTTAGTTATGCCGTACGGGCTGTGCAATGCGCCAGCCGTCTTCCAATCCTTTATTAACGATGTGCTTCGTGAGTTCCTTAACGTCTGTGCAATTGTATACATTGATGACATTTTGATTTATTCACAACAGGAAGAACAGCATGTGGGGCATGTCAAGGCATTGCAAAGCCGGTTGTTGGAAAACCAGCTCTATGTAACGGCAGAGAAATGTCAGTTCCACGCCAAAGAGGTACAGTTTTTTGGCAGTGTCGTTAACACTTCTGGGGTCTCTATGGAAGCTATTAGAGTGCAAGCTGTGCGTGACTGGCCCTTACTTTGCTCCATCAAAGAGCTGCAGCGCTTTTTGGGATTCGCCAACTTCTATTGGCACTTCATACGAAATTTTAGTCACACTGCCGCCCCCTTAACCACTCTTCTAAAAGGTTTCCCTACCAAGCTGCTATGGACTGAGACCACCGCTAAGGCTTTCAAGCTTCTCAAACATAAGTTCACGTCGGCCCCCATGCTTAAACATAGAGACCCGACCATTCCGTTTGTGGTAGAGGTAGACGCCAGTGACCGGGGAGTGGGAGCCATTCTATCCCAGATGCACGGCTCCCCTCCCAAGCTGCACCCTTGCGCTTAATTTTCCCGAAAGCTCTCACCCGCCGAAAGCAACTATGATGTCGGCAACAAGGAACTACTAGCTATCAAGGAGGCCCTGTTAGAATGGCGTCGTTGGTTGGAGGGCAGCACTCACCCATTCACAGTATGGACTGATTAAAAGAATCTGGAGTACATGAAGGGAGCTCACCGTCTGAATGCAAGGCAAGCTCGTTGGGCTCTCTTCTTCACCCGCTTTAACTTTGTTATTTCCTACAGGCCAGGGTCGAAGAACGGAAAAGCGGATGCCCTCTCAAGGAGATACGACATCATCGAGCAAGAAAATACCCCAAAGCCTATACTTGACCCAAGCATCGTCGTGGCACAGGTACTGTGGGATTTAGCGAGAGAAATCCAAGAGGCACATGAACAAAGCCCTCCGCCTCGGGGTACCCCTCCCGGTAAGATCCACGTACAGGCCGACTATAGGCAACGCTTAATAGTCTGGGCCCACACTTCACTAAGTGCGGGACATCCTGGTGTCGGGAGAACTCTGGATCTGTTAGAAGAACGATACTGGTGGCCCCTCATGAGAGAGGAGGTGCGCGCGTTTGTAGAATCTTGCACCATGTGCGCACAGGCCAAGATGCCTAGGCACCTGCCTGAGGGGCTTCTTCACCCTTTGCCTATTCCTCAATGCCCCTGGTCACACTTGGCTATAGATTTTGTCACGGATCTACCGCCCTCAGAAGGTCACACGACAGTGTTAACTATAATTGATAGATTTTCTAAGTCCTGACGGTTACAACTGAAAGTTGTGCCTTCGACTTCTGAAACCGCTAGCCTGCTATTTAATTATGTTTTCAGGATTTACGGGTTACCTAAGGACATTGTGTCAGACAAAGGGCCTCAGTTCACCTCAAGGGACTGGGAGGCAATCTGCAAAAGGCTGAACATCAATGAGAGTCTGACCTTGGGGTACCACCCGCAGTCCAACAGACAAGCCGAGCGCCTAAATCAAGAGTTGGGGCGGTATCTGAGTACCTACTGCTCTAGGCAGCAGCACCAGTGGAGTGAATTTCTGCCCTGGGCTGAGTATGCACAAAACTCTCTCCGTCATTCTGCTACTAACCTGACGCCTTTCCAATGCGTTCTAGGGTACCAGCCTCCCCTCATTCAGACGGCCGAGCCATCTACGGTTCCTTCAGTAGAGGATTGGTATCAGCGAAGTGCGCAAGTATGGGAAGAAGCTCATGTGCGGTTGGGAAGAGCTGTGAGTACCCAGAAAAAGCAGAGTGATAAACGTCGTACGCCGGCCCCCGAGTACCTACCCGGCCAACGTGTCGGGCTGTCGACGCAGCACCTCCGGCTCAAGCTCCCTTGCAAGAATCTCAACCCCAGGTTCATTGGGCCCTAACAAAGTGATCAAGCGAGTAAACGAGGTATCATATAGGTTGCAGTTACCCTCATACATACGCATTAACCCCACATTTCATGTTTCTCTCCTCATGCTCGGCGGGAGGCCCCAGGGTTTCACAGCCTGAACCTCCAGCCCCCATTGAGTTGGAGGATGGTTTAGCCTACACCGTGAAGGAGATCCTCAATTCTAGGAGACGGCATGGGGGCTTACAATACCTGGTGGACTGGGAGGGCTATGGCCCTGAGGAGCAATCCTGGGTGCGCTCTTGGGACATCTTGGATCCATCTCTTCTGCGAGAGTTTCATGCACGTCACCTGACCCTTCCAGGTCCACGCCCGAGGGGGGCTTTAGAAGACCGCCAGGAGGCGTTCCTAGGGGGTTACTGTAAGGACTGTGCCCTTGGAGGATCACCTGCAGAGGGCGCCCTCACCCGAATTCTGACATTACATCTCAATGGTGGCCATTTTGGGCATGGTCTGCCTATATAAGCAGGTGGCCTCCAAGGGATCTTTGCAAAGTATTGTTGCCCTAGGCCTTGCTAAGCGTTTGTTATTCTCTGACCTTAAGACTATTGGATTATTGACTTTGCTCTGGACTTTGACTTCTCTTTTGGATTGCCCTTCGGATTGTTTGCCTTCCTCTTCCCTCTTTCCCAATAAACTCCTGCTTTACTGCATAATGGATTCTTCTTCTTTGCCTACAGCTCGCACGTCACAACATCAAACGTCTGATCTGCAATAATTTCATTTACAATAAGATATTTAGATGCAATAGATCTGATATTTAACAGTCCAAACTTCAGATCAGAGGAGCGGTGTGATCAGCAGGTTCTATGTTCGAAGTGACAATATTAATTAGATTATTGAGACACTTTCTGATTATTTCTAAACTTATGTTTAGGTCGGGGAACAGACACAGTGTCAATATTAAATGTCTTAGGTGCCCTAGATGATGACTCTAAGCAGCAAGCAGTTGCTCGACTAACCTGATTACCTGTTCCAAGGCCTGGGCTATTTACAGTATTTGATTAACTAGGCCTGTCCTAAGACATGGGCTATGTTGCATGACAAGACAGCAGCCCCTTCCCGAGTGGGATGGACACCATCTCGCCCTAACAGGCCATGTTTGCCCTCAAACACTCGCCAATTATCGATAAAAGTTAATAAAGATAACTATTATCGGAACACCACCTGGACATCCAGCGGTTTAGCGACCATAACCTGCTGTAGACTACGTCGCCCCGTCACATTGGAATGGGACCAGAGCGTACTACGACATTGGACATTTCCTTCGCCAAATTTAACACCTCTATAAAATTAGCCTTAGTTGTCTCCGACTGGCAAAGGTGAAAATCGTTGGCACCGGCATGTACAACTATCTTAGCAAACTTCTCCTGCCTAATGCTTTAAGATTGTCTGTTATATAGGGTGCTCTGGCTCCAGGAATACATATAACTATGGCCGCTGGAGACCCTAATGGTCTGGCTAATTTGACATGCCTGACTATACGGTCCACAAATGTTTGTGAAACCAGTCTGCATGCCTAGGTTCCACTGTGGCCATGGAAGTGACTGTAATACATGATTATTTGGATGGGTGAGTGAATACTTTTGTCATTATAGGATGTATATATTATTTATATTTATAATACATTATATTGCACTTGTGGTTGTAATGTAATGTGTCTTGTAGTCTTAACAGGGTTTCTTGATTTAATAAAAAAGTTTAGCATTAATCTCTCTTTGTAATGTTATATTGTGTTTTGTATAATATTCATAGTTTTTATATTTACAATGTGATAATGCTGGTATTAAGGTGTATCAGAGTGTAACATATTAATTTTTACCAGATCCATGAATACAGTAACATGCTTTAATGAAGTATAACTTAAACAATACAACATAAACTGAATCGTGATATACACAAACCGAACGCAAACCAGGAAGCAGATAATCAGGATCTCTAAACAGAGTTGGTCATCAACTTACATGAGCATATATTAAACTTATTTAAATACAATGACTGCAGAAGTGATAAGGGAGACAGCTAGGAATGTACTTGGTGTGACATCTGGAAAGGGATTGGAAGACAAAGAGACTTGGTGGTGGAATGAGGAAGTGCAAGAAAGCATAAGGATAAAGAGGTTGGCGAAACAGAAATTGGATCGGTAAAGAGATGAATGAGACAAGTAGGCCGGATTATAAGGAGATGAGGCAGCAGGTAAAGAGGAAGGTGGCAAAAGCTAAGAAAAAGGCATATGAAGAATTGTATGAGAAGTTGAACACTAAGGAGTGAGAAAGGATTTGTACGGGTTGGCCAGGCAGAGAGACAGGGATGGAAATGATGTCCTGCAAAATAGAGCGATAAAGGATGAGAATGAGATAGAGAAGGATGGTGTGGAGATGGTGGAACAGGAAGTGGGTAGGAAAAGTACTACAGATGCAATCTTTGCTTTGAGAATGTTGATGGATTAGTATAGAGAAGGACAGTAGGTGTTGCATTGTGTGTTTTTGGATCTGGAAAAAGCGTATGACAGGATTCCGAGAGAGGAGTTATGGTATTGGATGAGGAAGTCAGTTGTAGCAGAGAAGCAGGTTAGGCTGCTGCAGGACCTGTATGAGGACAGTGTGACAGCAGTGAGGTGTGCAGTATGAATGTCGACTGGTTCAAGGTGAAGGTGAGATTGCATCAATGTAAGATCGCATAAAGGTGAGTTCCCTCACCACATCCAAAAACCTCCTATTTAGTCTTCCTCTTTTCCTCCTGCCCAGCACCTCCATCCGCAGCATTCTTCTACCAAGATACTGTATGTTCTTCCTCTGCACATATGCAAACCATATAAACCTAGCCTCCCTCACCTTGTCTCCAAAACATCTTAAGTGTGCCGTCGCTCTATAAACTAATTTCTAATCCTGTCCATCCTTGTCACCCCCAATGAACATCTCAACATTATCAACTATGCCACCTTCAGCTCCTCTTCCTGTCTTTGATAACGCCACTGTCTCTAAACCGAACAACATTGCAGGTCTCATTACAGTCCTATAAACGTTACCTTTCACTCTTGCAGAGACTTGTCGATCACAAATCACTCGGGCAACTCTTCTCTTCGCACTCAACCTCGCCTGCACTGTTTTCTTTACTTCTATAACAGTCTATCCATTACTTTGCACTCTTGACCCCAGGTACTTAAACTTCTCCATCTCCATCTTCACTACTTCTTCGTTCTGCAACCTCACCACTCCATTGCCTTTGCTCTCATTCACTCACATGTACACTCCTACTGACTTTCATTCCCCTTCTTTCCACCGTGCATCTCCACCTCTCAAGATTCTTTCTTATTCTCACCACAAATAACAATATCATCTGCAAACAGCATTATCCATGTAGACTCCTGTATGACCTCATCTATCAACCTGTCCATCACCACTGCAAACAAGAAAAGGTTCAGAGCCGATATTTAATGCATTCCCACCTTCACCTTAAATCCGTCTGACATTTCTAATGGACACCTCACTGATGCCACACTGTCCTCATACATGTTCTGCACCCTAACAAATATCTGTTACACCTTACTTCCTCATACAATACCACATCCTCTTATTCTTAAAAATCGGTACCAGAACACTCTCTCTTTTCCTCAGGAAAACTTGTATCTAAAAAAATATATTTGGTACAGAAGCCTTTGTTAAAAATTACAGAAGTCAAACATTTCCTGTAGTTCTTCAACAGGCTTGCACACACTGCAAGAGGGATTTTGGCCATAACTGCAACCTGTATGATACCTCGTTTATCCGTTTGACAATCTTGTAGGGCCCAATGAACCTAGGGCTGAGCTTTTTACTGGGGAGCTTGAGCCAAAGATGCTGCGTAGATAGCCAGACTATTTGCCTTGGTTGGTACTCGGGGGCCGGCTTCCGGCGTTTATCGGTTTGCTTTTTCTGGGTACTCACAGCTCTCCCCAAACACACATGAGCTTCTTCCCACACCTGCGCACTACACTGATATCAATCTTCCACCGAAGGAACAGTGGAAGGCTCTGCAGTCCACGGAAAAAGGGGAGGCTGATACCCTAGAACGCATTGGAAAGGTGTCAGGTTAGTGGCAGAATGATGGAGAGAATTTTGCGCATACTCAGCCCAGGGCAGATATTCACTCCACCGGTGTTGCTCCCTCGAGCAATAAGTATGCAGATACTGTCCCAACTTTTGATTCAGGCACTTTCCTTGTCCATTGGACTGCGGGTGGTACCCTGAGGTCAGGCTCACATTTATGTCCAGCCGTTTGCAGAATTCCTCCCAGACTCTAGAGGTGAACTGAGGCCCTCTGTCGGACACAATGTCCTCAGGTAACCCGTAAATCCTGAAAACATAATTAAACAACAGATTAGCGGTCTCAGTGGCAGAAGGTACACCTTTCAGAGGGATTAACCGGCAGGACTTAGAAAATCTGTCAATCACGGTTAAGACTGCCGTGTGACCTTCTGAGACCGGAAGATCCCTGACAAAGTCTATAGCTATATGTGACCACGGGCGTTGAGGGACTGGCAAAGGATGTAGGAGCCCCTCAGGAAGGTGCCTAGGTGTCTTGGCTTGTGCGCACTTAGTGACGTGTGGGACCAGGCTATTAGGCGTTGCCTATAGTCAGCATGTACGTGGATCTTACCAGGAGGGGTACCCTGGGGCGGAGTGCTTTGTTCATGGGCGTCTTGTATTTCTTTAGCCAAATCCCACAGTACCGGGGCCACTATGATGCTTGGGTCAAGTATAGGTTTTTGGGTAGTGTCCTGCTCGACGAGGTCGTACCTCCTTGAAAGGGCATCCGCTTTTCCGTTCTTGGACCCCGGCCTGTAGGAAATAACAAAGTTAAAGCGGGTAAAGAAGAGTGCCCAACGAGCTTGCCTTGCATTCAGACGGTGAGCCCCCTTCACGTACTCCAGGTTCTTGTGGTCGGTCAATACAGTGAACGGGTGCGTTCTGCCCTCCAACCAGTGACGCCATAATAACAGAGCCTCCTTTATAGCCAATAGCTTCTTATTGCCGACATCATAATTGCCTTCTGCGGGTGAGAGCTTTCGTGAAAAATAGGCGCATGGGTTCCGTATGAAACGCCTATAAAAATTGGTGAATCCTAAAAAGCGTTGAAGCTTCTTGACGGAGCAAGGTAGGGGCCAGTCTCGTACTGCCTGCTGCACTCTACTAGATTCCATCGAGATGCCCGAAGTATTAACGACATAGCCCAAAAATTGTACCTCTTTAGTGTGAAACTGACATTTCTCTGCCTTTTCATATAGTTGGTTCTCCAACAGCTGGCGCAGCACTGCTTTGACATGGCCCTTATGTTGTTCTTCATGCTGTGAATAGATCAAAATGTCATCAATGTAAACAATTGCACATATGTTAAGAAACTCTCGAAGCACATCATTAATGAAGGACTGGAAAACTGCTGGCGCATTGCACAATCCGTATGGCATTACTAAATATTCGTAGTGCCCCTTAGGGGTAACGAAGGCAGTCTTCCATTCATCGCCTTCTCGAATGCGCACCAGGTTATATGCACTTCTCAAATCCAGCTTAGTGAAGATCTTAGCATCCTTCAATTGTTCGAGAGCTGACGGCACTAATGGCAATGGGTAATGGTTTTTAACGGTGATACTGTTGAGACCCCTGTAGTCAATTCAGGGCCATAGGCTACCATGCTTCTTGGAAATGAAGAAGAAACCGGTCCTGCTGGGGAGGTGGACGGTCGGATGTGCCCTGCGGATAGTGCTTCAGTGATGTAATTGTCTAAGGTATCTAGCTCGGGTCGAGACAAAGGGTAGATGCGACTCTTGGGAGGTGTAGTGTGCTCGAGAAGCTGGATAGCACAGTCTACCCCTTCGATGAGGGGGCAATTTTGCCGCTTTCTCTTTGCTGAATACCTCAGCCAACTCCTGGTAACAGGAGGGGACATTGCTAGGGCAAGGTGAGTATGAGAGGATGCAGTACTCACCCCCGAAGACCTTAACAGACAGTGCTGGCTGCAGCCTTGAGACCACTGTAGAATCTTCTCTTGGGACCACGAGATGACGGGATCATGTTTGACCAACCACGGAAAGCCAAGAATAAGGGGAGTTCTAGGAGCGTGCGCCAAATGAAAGACAATGGTTTCGTGGTGATCGTCATTCACTGTGAGTCAAAGTGGTGGGGTTTTTTGGTTAATGGCCGTGCCAATCTCCCGCCCATCTATGGCAGTTATACTCAGTGAAGGGGTGCAAGGTTCAGTAGGGATCTTTAACTTAGTGTCTAGGACTGAGTCCATCAAATTCAGAGCTGACCCTGAGTCCACAAGAGCAGAAAGAGTACCTGTTAGACCAAAATCTGGATAATCTTCTTGTACAAAAAAACTGTCATTCATATTTACAGTGCGAATAGGGGAACTCACTTTTGTAGCTGTCTTGGTGGCCAGCGAGGGGCATTGCGCGCCTAAATGTCCAGATTGACCGCAATACATGCATAGACCCATTTTTTTGCGGCGTCTCTTCTCAGCCCCATTAAGCTTATAAGCCCCTCCAATTACACCCTCCAATGATTTTTTTTTTATTGGATTTAGGTCTGGAGACTGGTTAGGCCACTCTAAAACATTGATATGCTTTAAAACCAATGGTATTAAAAACCACTCCTTGGTTTTCTTGGCTGTGTGCTTTGTGTCATTGTCATGTTGGAAGACCTAGCAACGACCAATCTTTAATGCTCTGACTGAGGGAAGGAGGTTTTTGACCAATATCTCACAATACCTGGCCCTTTTAATTTTCTCCTTAATACAGTACAGTCGTACACCCCCAGAGCATGATGCTTCACTGTAGGTATATTATCATTGGCATGATACTCATCATTCTTCTTCCTACAAAAACGGCGAATGGAGTTAAGACCAAAAGGTTCTATTTCCTGGATACTATGCAGATGGTCCCTGGACGGGCCTTAAAAATGTCACGTCCTCCTCTGGGATGAGTGTCTCCAGCGCGCTGCCGGTTTGCAGAGGCGTGCGCATGGGCTTGGCTGCGCTTGAGCGCTCTCGTGTGCTCCCCCCACCAACTCTGACAGAATGATCCAACCAAGCTCGCACCCAGCGGATTGGCTGCAGCCCCCCCTATCGCATTCCCGTGGAGATATGACGGCCACCGCGGTAAGTGTCGGAGAATCGTGCGGGAGTGCGGAGTGTTTTTTCAGTCCCAACCATACGCTTAGACCATGCCCGGGAGCAAATGTGGGCCGGTGTTCTTGTGCTTAACGGGGAGGCACTGGACTGGGTGGCTCAAGTCTGGGACGTGGACCAACGTCTCAGGGAGGACCTCCTCTATCTTTTGGCTTATCTCCTCAACACATGCGACTTCCTTACCCCAGTGGTGGCTTTGGTCTTTCTGGCCCACTCAGAGATGTGCCTGGTGGGGTCAGAGGTGGTCGAGGAGTGTCTGCCTGGTCCGGGGTTGGTCGAGGAACGTCTGCCTGGTCCGGAGGTGGTCGAGGAGCAGCTGCCTGGTCCGGAGGTGGTCGAGGAGCGTCTGCCTGGTCCAGAGGTGGTCGAGGAGTATCTGCCTGGTCCGGAGGTGGTCGAGGAGCGTCTGCCTGGTTCGGAGGTGGTCGAGGAGCGTCTTTCTTATCTGGAGGTGGTCAAGGAGTGTCTGCCTGGTCCGGAGGTGGTTGAGGAGCGTCTGCCTGGTCGGGAGGTGGTCGAGGAGCGTCTGCATGCTCCTGCCTCGTTCTGTTCCTGTCACCGAGGCCTGGGGGCCTCATTCTGTTCCTGTCCCGGAGGCCTTGGGGCCTCGTTCTGTTCTTGTCACGGAGGCCTGGGGGCTTCATTCTGTTTCTGTCTCGGAGGCCAGGGGGCCTCATTCTGTTCCTGTCATGGAGGCCTGAGTGCTTCGTTCTGTTCCTGTCACGGAGGCTAGGAGGCCTTGTTCTGTTCCTGTCACAGAGGTTAAGAGGTCTCGTTCTGTTCCTGTCATGGAAGCTAGGAGGCCTCGTTCTGTTCCTGTCACGGAGGCTAGGAGGCCTCGTTCTGTTCTTGTCACGGAGGCTGGGAGGCCTTGCCTGGTTCCTGTCATGGAGGCTGGGAGCCTCGCCTCGATCCTATCCTTTCTGGGTATCGGATTGTTCATGGACCGGGACCCCTATTATTTCTTCCATATTCATCTGGCTGAGTATTAATTAATTTTTTTTTTTCCTCTTCTGTGTTTGAGCATTCTGAGTTTTGCTTATAGCCTCAGGTTTTTTTAGTTCAATTAGTTGTGTTGCAGTTTCCATGTTCAGGTTTATTTCATGTTCCATGTTCAGGTTTATTTCATGTTCCATGTTCAGGTTGTTTCATGTTCAGGTTGTTCTGTGTTCTCATGTTCCCCCTATCTCATCATGCTCTGGTTCCCCCTATCTCATCATGCTCTGGTTCCCTCTATCTCATCATGCTCTGGTTCCCCCTATCTCGCCATGTTCAGGTCAGCTCAGGTTTCCCCTTTCTCGCCATTTTTAGATCAGGTCAGGTTCCCCCTTTTCTTGTCATGCTCAGGTCAGGTCATGTTCCCCCTTTCTCATCAGGTTAGCTCAGGTCAGGTTCCCCCTTTCTCGTCATGTTAGCTCAGGTTATGGTAGCTCAGGTTCCCCCTTTCTCGTCATGTCAGCTCAGGTTCAGGTAGCTCAGGTTCGCCCTTTCTCGTCATGTCAGCTCAGGTTCAAGTTGCTCAGGTTCCCCCTTTCTCGTCATTTGAGCTCAGGTTCAGGTTGCTCAGGTTCCCCCTTTCTCATCATGTAAGCTCAGGTTCAGGTTGCTCAGGTTCCCCTTTCTCGTCTAGCTCAGGTTCAGGTTGCTCAGGTTCCCTCTTTCTCGTCATGCTCAGGTTCAGGTAGCTCAGGTTCCCCCTTTCTCATCATGCTCAGGTTCAGGTAGCTCAGGTTCCCCCTTTTGTCATCATGTTAGCTCAGGTTCCCCCTCTCTTGTCAGGTTAGTTCAGGTAGCTCAGATTTCCCCCTTTCTCGTCAGGTTAGCTCAGGTCAGGTTCCCCCTTTCTCATCAGGTTAGCTCAGGTCAGGTTCCCCCTTTCTCGTCATGTTAAGCTCAGGTTCAGGTTCCCCATTTCTCATCATGTTAAGCTCAGGTTCAGGTTCCCCCTTTCTCATCATGTTAAGCTCAGGTTCTGGTTGCCCAGGTTCCCCCTTTCTTATCATATCAGCCCAGGTTCCCCCTCTCTCATCAGGTTAATTCAGGTAGCTCAGGTTCCCCCTTTCTCTTCATGTTCAGGTTCAGGTCATGTTCTGGTTTCCCCTTACTCGTCGGGTTACTTAGGTTCCCCCTTTCTTGTCAGGTCCGGGATGCCCCTTTCTCGTCATGCTCAGGTCAGGTCAGGTTCCCTCTTTTCATTATGATCAGGTCAGGTCAGGTCAGGTTCCCCCTTCTCGTCATGCTCAGGTTAGTTCAGGTTCCCCTTTCACGTCAGCTTCAGGTTACCCTCTCGTCAGGTTCAGGTTCCCCCCTTTCTTGTCAAGTTCAGGTCAGGTCAGGTTCCCCTTTCTCGTCATGCTCAGGTCAGGTCAGGTTCCCCTTCCTCCTCATGCTAAGGTCAGGTTCCCCTTTCTCGTCATGCTCAGGTCAGGTCAGGTTCCCCCTTCTCGTCAGGTTCAGGTTACCTTCTCGTCATGTTCAGGTCAGGTCAGGTTCCCACTTCTCGTCATTTTCAGGTTCAGGTTCCCCTTTCGTCATGTTCAGGTTCCCCCTTTCTCATCATGTTCAGGTCCCCCCTTTCTCATCATGCTCAGGTCAGGTTCAGGTCCCCCCTTTCTCGTCAGGCTCAGGTCAGGTTCAGGTTCCCCCTTTCTCGTCAGGTTCAGGTTTCCCTCTCTCGTCATGTCCTGGTTCTCGGCCTTGCTCCTCTGTCTCCCGGAGGGGCCCCTAGGGGAACGCCAGGAGGGGTTCATAGAGGGGAGAGTACTGTCACGTCCTCCTCTGGGATGAGCGTCTCCAGCGAAACAATAGCCTACATTGGCTGTTGGTAAACAGGTAAACGCCCCCTTTTGAAATAAGTCTAAAAATATATTATATGGCTCATAATACTAAATAATACATTTCCAAATATTTTGCTTTCATGGCTCTCTGAGTAAAAAAGGTTTCCAACCCCTGTCTTAGAGGAACATGCCTTTTATATGAGTGCAAAATATATTTATATATTTATATAATATAAGTATCTTAAACTGTTGTCCCCACAGGCTTAGAAAGGAAGGAATCAGACACTTTCACTACTCGTACCATGACATTTAAAATTATCCCAAACATGACTGAAAGCTGGCCAGATAAAAGTAGAAATATTTGCCAGAGTAAGTTGAAAAATGCTTATAACATGCAAGGTGCAGCCTCTAACTATATATTTTTTTTCAAACCTCCAACCAAAGCATATTCAGTGTTCGATCATAACATTCTTTACAATAGAATATAGCATTCTTTTAAATAGAGTAGAGAAGGTAGTAAGTGTAAAAGGAACAGACCTTGTCTGACTCAGATCCTATTTAACAGACTGCTATCAATTCATAATTTTTAATTTTAAAATGGTGACTACTCTACGTTTTACCACCTTAATTATGGTGTTCCCCAGGGCTCTGTGTAATTTCCCATACTATTCTCGCTATACATGCTCCCATTTTGTGACTTAATTCATAAACACGATGTTAGCTTTCATTGTTACACAGATGATATATCAGCTCAACTGGATGCAGAACGTCAGCTAAATAAAATCGAATTGTGTAAAGAATTTAGAGATTGAGTCTAAAGCGGATAAATGGAAGAGTTGCATTAGGAAGGGCATCCAGCATAAAACCCCACCAAGTCAAATGTGCGGATCACGGATCTGCTGTGGCGACACCTAACGGGAGCAGCCGAAGGACAGAGAAGAAGAAGAAGAAGAAGAAGAAGAAGAAGTACAGTAGATAATGTAGTGCTTACTTAAATGGACCGCCCAGAAGTCTGAACAGTACACTCTCATTGACCACTCAGCTGGGTTTTTGCTGGTGGCCTGGTTGCTTTACATATTGGGGATATGCCTGATTCCTTCCCATATTTACATGTCACCGCACGGCTCTGGATCTGTTAGTCACATCGCCGCAATGACTTTGGTCGTCACCACATCCGGGTTCAAGGGCATAGGCGCCCTATTTAAGGTGCCCCTTTATTGGAAAGTAAGCCATATTGCCACATAGCAGGTTCTGAGATTGTTGTTTATCAGAAAATAAACAGAGCAACTCTAAAATACTGCAAAAAAGAAAATCTAAAATTATTTTTTGCTCATAACCTATAAAACAAGTATATATTTGTAGCTTGCTTTTCAGCAGAACATATTGACAATTATTGATAATTGTTGATACTTCGAATGCCTTGAAGTGTTGAACTGAAATGGCAACTCTCACACAGACAGCTAAACTAAAATCCACAAATTAAATCCTTTTAGCAGCAAATTAATAATCAGACTAACTAAAAATCTTCAATTGTCTTTTATTCTTTTGTTTTCTTAAGTCTCTATTCTTTTCACCATTCATTTTTCTTGAATATATATTCTTAAACTTTGTCTTTTAAGTATTTCTTTTCTTAAATCTTTTGCTTTTCTGTATGTTTTTCTTTACCTTAAATTTTTCTCTCCTTAGATGTTACCAGGGCAGGGTCCCATACTTGGTGCACACTTGGTGACTGATTGCAAATTCTCTAAGAATTACTGGTCTGTAAGTCTGTAATCGGAAATCCATTACAAGAAGCTTAGACTATTCTGTTTAAACACTTGTGCATTAAAATGCTGTAATATGAATAATTTCTCAAATAAAACCATCAACCAAATGAAAGTTATTTCTATTTCCAGATATTCATTCATTCATTCATTTTCTTACCCGCTTATTATCTAATTCGGGGGCCTATTCCAGCACACATACGGCGAGAGGCGGGGGTACACCCTGGATGGGTCAACCGTACATCTCAGTATTTCCAGATGTGTCAACAGTAACTGTTATTGGATCATTGCAAACTATTAGTAGATTCGTAGATTCATTCATTCATTCATTCATTCATTCATTCATTCATCTTCTTACCCGCTTATTCCAAAATTCGGGGTCACGGGGGTCTGCTGCGCCTATCCCAGCACACACAGGGCGAGAGGCTGAGGTACATCCTGGACGGGTCGCCAGTCCATCTCAGGGCAACCCATAGACAAACAACTATTCAAACACACATTCACTCCTATGGACAATTTAGAATCACCAATCGAACTAATGACAATGTTGAAGTCAAAAAAGTAATAGTTTCACAAGACAACAGTTTGGTTTCTATTGCTTGTGTAATGCAGTGAACATTCCTCTAAAATTGGTTATACCTTTTAAATAGCATCCTCAAATATCTTGGGGACTCATTGCTTGTAATCACAAATTGAATTATTGCATGTGAATAGGTGCTAAGGTTGTCCGAGAGACACTGAATGTTGTATAAACACTCATCTAATTGTAAGTGGTCTTTGAATGCTTTTATACCTTTTACATTGATTGTTTTTAGTAAGACTCATGATAATATAAAGAGATAGCAATCCAACAGTTTTTTCTAGCAAAATAGTTCTAAGATCAGATAACAATTAGTGATGTCCCAATCAGATTTTTTTGCCCTTGAGTCCGAGTCATTTGATTTTGAGTATCCACCAATACATAGTCCTAATTTGATACTTCTATAATACATAAAAAAATAACATTGCAAGCTGCTACCTTGTTTTACTTTGCCGGCATTTAACCAATAACGTCTCTGTTTCTGTGTGTAGTCAAGATATGCCACTGCATAGCTATAGACGTCCAAGTCCAAATCAGGAAGTAACATCCGATTCCTTTTGAGTCTGAAACCACATAATCGGATCTGAACATACCTAATAACAATGGTTGTAAATATACACTAGTAAAACAATATTTGATGCAGACCTTTTGACATAAGCCAAACAAAAATATCAAAATGATTTCATTTAAATTCTTCTTCTTCTCGATTTGGCTGCTCCCGTTAGGGGTCGCCACAGCGGATCACTCTTCTCCACACTACCCTGTCCGCTACATCTGCCTCTTT
>JAOTRA010070603.1:0-14267 GCA_026260255.1 Pseudolaguvia tuberculata | reverse complement strand
AAATTATTGTATATTACAAAAATGCTTTACGATTTTCCAAATTATTAGTTAATGGTAAAACTAATGTATTCAAGTAGATTTTATTATTATTATTATTATTATTATTATTATTATTATTATTATTATTATTATTGACAATTGATCCAAAATCTAAAACATATAAAATGTAAATTTAAAAGACAAAACGAAGTCGAACGGATAAAAGCTTTCTTATTTGTACCAATGATTCGATTCCTCCAATAGATTCACTTAAGATGAACCGATTCTTTAGTGAATAATGAAGCCCCAGAAGTAAACCCGTTTTGTCACTGGTTTCCTCTATTTGTTTCTTTATAATGGGCACTAACGTGTTTCTGGAGGCCTTTTTATACACTACCTGGAAGCTACACATATTCCAGTGTTGGCTTCAGGTAATGAAATTGTGTATCATGTTATTGTTAAACAAATGTGGCATCAAAGAACATACTGAATTAATATAAGATCTGATTGATTGCCAGGTATATTTGGACATATTAGGAATTTGTTTTGGTGATTAACTCAGCAGTTTGGCTGTTCCTGTGTGTAGATACAAAAAAAGCTGTAATTCTATGTCTATGTTACTTTAGTTAACAGTCAAATAAGCTTAATTGCAGTGCACTTGAATAATGGTGGTTCTCTGTAGAGCCTGTGGTCCTCTAATGGCAGTGCTGTAGAAGTGAGGGACATGCCGGAGTCAGTAAGTATTCATCTTTTACTGAATGTGTAAAAGAGGTGTCATGTGCTTGCATGCAAAAAAAAAAAGGGTCAAACAGCAACACTCTTGGTGTGAGTTGTTCTGTGGGAGGGGAAGTGGGGTGTTTGTGGAGAGGGAGATCTTAAAACTGTACATTTGTTTGTATCAGTGTGAGCTGGGTGTGTGTTGATGTCAGACAGATGTGCACATTTTCTCAGCTTCTTTTACCTCTGATTCTTTCTGTTCTTGCATCAAGTTTCAACTACAAGATTTTCCCACTGCATCTTGTCACGGTAAACCAATCCGATTCTCAAAAATGATGAGCTTTCAAGCATGATCTGTTGATCAGTGTGTGCGTGTCTGTGTGCTATTACAGGTGATGTTGTGATGAGTCGAAGGAAGGTTTCTGTGAAAGAGCTTGGACAGGTGGACTGTCATGGCTGGCTATATAAAAAGGCAGAGAGTCGAACGTTCCTCCTGAGAACTAAATGGAAGAGATACTGGGTCGTACTGAAGGAATGCTCTCTCTACTGGTACAAGAATGTTTCAGTAAGTAGTCATTTAAGAAATTATTGATTACATATAATCTTTCCAGAAATGATTAAGCAATAAATCTGTCTGCCATTTTAGCACTTGCACTAAGTGTATTGGTACAAATTTAGCTTTAGTTCTGTTCTAGCTTTACTTACCCCAGGGGGGAAGTGGTAGCGCAGTGGTTAACTTGTTGTGCTGCTAATTGAAAGATTTGGTTTAGATTTCCAGCACCATCGAGTTGCCACTGTTGAAACCCAGACCAAAGCCCCTAACCCTTTATTTCTCCGATGTATTAAATAAATAAATAAAGGAAGGTCACTCCGGATAATGGCATGTACCAAATGTTGATTATTTTAAAAGCTGTTTTAGCCAACTATCCTCTTGTCATGCATCGCTTACCACAAACACACATACACATAGCTACACTTGACCTGGTGGTCTACTGTGTCATACACTAGACCAATCTGCCCTTTTCTAGGTGTAGCTCAGAAAACCACTCCATTAAGTTGATGTGTTCTCAGATGTTTTATATTAAGGCTACTATAATTTAGGAAAGGTGTCATGGTTGCTTAAATGTCAGCTGGTTTGCCTTGACCAGAATCTTTTTCCAAAATGTGTAAAAAGAAAAAAAAAAAAATTCGGTTCTATAGTATGTCTATAATATTGTCCTTCTATGGCTTGGTCCAAGGTGTTCCCTGAGATCTTCCCTTTGACCCTGTGTAAAATAAGAAAGAAAATTTTCATATAAATGGTGAAATAAGATACATTAAATAGACATAAATGTATTGGACTGCCTAAGAATCACATTCATCCTATTTCACTTACATCAAATTCCACACTGCTGGGAAGGTGGAACATAGGTGTGGGAAGTTCAGACATTAATGTCAGCAGTCAGTGTTTCAGTTCCTGCCAAAAGTGTTCAGTGATGTTGAGTCAAAGTTTCATGCAGGACGTTCAATTTCTTCACACAATTTTCTCCACACCAACCAGAACACACCATGTCTTTATGAAGCTCAGGGGAATTGGCATGCTTAAAGTGGTAGCTTACCCTATCAAGCTGTTGGTATGCTAATTGGAAGATCTGAGATTAAGACCATTGACCTCCAGTTGTTTACTAGATGACTAAATGCTATAAATGTAAATTAGTTTTACTGCTATTAGACGTTTTAGAATAGGGTGGGCAATCTCTATCGTGGAGGTCTGGTGTTATGCAGAGTTTAGCTCCAACTTGTCTCAACACCACTACCTATAAGAGACTAAACCTAGCAAGATGTTGATTCGTGGGTTAGGTGTGTTTGATTAGGGTTGGCGCCAAACTCTGCAGGACCTTCAACCCTGTTGTAGACAAAAAATGTGTGCTCTAGAATTTGTGGCAACAAATGTGCCTATAATCTTTTGCCCATATATTGTCTATCTAATTTTTTCTTCTATTCTATTTCCTGTTTAATTCTAAACTCAAAACGTGTGGATTTCATGTTTCTGGATTTGTCTGTAGTGCTTTGTATCAGTGCTAATTTTTGTTCTTGTGTTCACTGGCCAAAAGTTTGTAGATTCACAGGCAATGGGGTCTTCTTGTGCTGAGTTTGCATGTTTTCCCCATGCTGCCATGGTTTTCCCCTTGGTATTCTGGTTTCCTCCCACAGTTTAAAAATATGTACATTAGGTTGATTAGTGATTCTAAATTGTCCATAAGAGTGAGTGTAAGTGGTTGTTAATCTATGTGTACCCCTTTTCCCTCTGTATGCTGGGATAGGTTCTAGCAGACCACATGACCCCAAATTAGGGAATAAGCGTTACGTTAGAAGTTTGAATAAATGAATGAAGGAATGAATGTTCTAGCATGATCCTTTCCTTGTGCTCAAGGTCTTTGAGATGATTAAACATATTTTGGGATGAAAAGGAACAGTGACTGCACCCCAGATATTAGTGTCTGAGCTCACTAACAATGTTCTGTCCGAATGAACAAATAGAAATTCTTTCTTTTGTATTTGAATCTGAGCAAGTGTTAACTTGGTGGTGCTGAGAATTTAACCCTGACCCTTCCAGTTAGCAGCCAAACATCTTAACCACTGAGCTACCACCTCCCCCATTCTGACACTTTTCAGAAGTGTTGAGGTTATAATATGAGTAAGAATAAAAATAAATGTGTCATTATCATGCATCTCAGTAGGTTTTATTTTGTGTACCACTAAAAAGAACATATTGGATGACCACCAAACATGTGAAAGCTAATGGACAGTATTTAGATTAATTTAAAAATGTAAACTAGAGTTTCTTTCTCTTTTTTTAATCCCAAACTACAATAAGCTTTAAATCGTTGAGAACAGTAGGTCGTTCACACAAGATCGTCTCACTCACTGAACTTGATTGCAAGTGATGAAGTGATGGACAATGGATTTGAGAAGCTATATATTCTTGGGTGATTTAATCCAGTTCAAAAGCTGAAATCCAATCAGACTGCTGCTTAAAACCTTAGGCAGAACATGTTCAGGCTCAGACGTCCTTTGTAAATCATCTGGATCACTTCCTTATATCCTGACAGGCTTTAAAAGCAGAGGGCTACATCAACCTGAGAGGCTTCACTCTAAGTCAAGCGCAGGAGTGCAAGAAGAAATTGTAAGTGCTTCTTGCTTTTCCTTCAGTTTATCTGGTTGGTATAAAATATGCAAAGTATCATGTAAAATGTATGAAATGTTGTTTGGCCTGTGTAAGGCAGGTTTGTGCGTTCAGGAAAAATTCCCAAGCCTGGAAAAGTTTTTCAATTCTTTAATATATATTTGATGTATTTTAATTGATTCTTCTTCTTCTCCTTTCGGCTGCTCCCGTTAGGGGTTGCCACATTGGATCATTCTTCTCCACACTGCCCTGTCCGCTACATCTGCCTCTTTCACCACAACTACCTGCATATCTTCCTTCATTACATCCATAAACCCCCTCTTTGGTCTTCCTCTTTTCCTCCTGCCCGGCACCTCTATCCTCAACATTCTCCTACCAATATATTGGTTAAATTACAATAATTAATGCTTTTGTGTGGTGGCGTAGTGGTTAGCATGGTTGCCTCACAACAAGAAGGCAATTCAATTCCCGAACCAGGGATCTTTCTGTGCTGAATTTGAAATCTTTGAATGTTGCATGGGTTTACTCTGGTTACTCCGATTGGGGGTTAAGCCACCATTTCCCACTGGTAGAAATGTAAATGTACCTCACAATCATAGGTAAGTGCGGACAAACGCACTGCTTGCATCATCTTTATTTGTAACAAAACAAATCCTTGAATGTTTCTGTATTTAAAGTTAATAGTTAGTTAGTGAACTAGTTTTGTGGACTTCGAGAGACCTGTTTTATTAGTTGTAGTAGTACTGTTTGTAATGTAGAACTATGTTTGGTGTGGAATGAGCATATGTAGGGGTGCCACCACATATTTTTTCGTTTATTTTTTCATCCAGAAAAAATTTTGTGCACTGCTTAATTTAGTGCTATTAAAGATTCAGCTGGGTCCTCCAGCAGACTTCAGTGACCTTGAATTAGGGGATAAGCAGGTTAGATGATAAATTAATAGATGAATGTTTTTCAATAGTAGAACATTTCGATTTAAAAAGTGAAAAAATGAAGGGGGTCTGAATACTTTCCATATCCACTGTACACTCATTTTATATACATTTTTAAAAGAACAAAAAGTAGACAGTAAAATTGAACAAGAAAAGCTTGGAATTGGTCCAATCTGGATAAGTTTGATATTAAAAAAAAGTTTCTTTCTCTAAAGTTATTTTTTGCTAATTAATTCTTTAAATTTGTTATAGAGAACAACGAATAAAAATGGTTAGTTTTTATCCAGATCAGTAGCTTTCCTTCGTTGTGCTTGTACCCTCATCGTGCTGTGTTTCCGTGTGTAATTGTAGCTCAAGCCCTTCACTAAGACACTGCAGAAATCTCTTGAGTGGTTAAACGCCTGCACTAATAGCACGCTGTCGCCTTATGAGGTGACAGGAAATAGTCTACTAAACACAACTTAACTACAGTGTTCAGACAATGCGCTCCAACTTCCGCCGCAGGCTGCGACTTTCTACCACTCTTCTGACACGTTTGCTGAGTCTTAACATTTATATATACACACAAGTTTGTTATGCTGGTGGGGAAAATACAAGCCCTTCTTTCTAACCCCTGCCCATAACTCTGATCCCCTATACCCCAACTTGTAAGTTTTCAGCATTTCTACTTATTATTTCTACTGGATCTCAATTCTGGTCCCAACATCTCTCTCTCTCTCTCTCTCTCTCTCTCTCTCTCTCTCTCTCTCTCTCTCTCTCTCTCTCTCTCTCTGTGTGGGGTGCATGTTAGGAATCATTTCCCATGGGTTTTTTTTTCTGCAGTGCTATAAAAGCCAGTCATCCGCAAATCGTGACGCTATTCTTTGCAGCTGAGAATTCTCAAGATATGTACAAGTGAGTGTCAAACAGTATTAACTAATTAAATTAGTGTTCTCATACAGACCTAACTAAAAACATGGTTTACATAATCTTTTAATGCTTTAACAGCTAAAAGGCAACGATTTTACAAAGCAGATAATGTTGCATATTTTTAAAAGCCCATCTTTTAAAGCTTGTAAAAAAAATTGTATAAAAAAAAAAGAAAAGCTGAAATTCCAAATGGTATTCAGACCCTTTAACTCATGTGCTGTCCATTTCTTCTGATCATCCTTGAGATGGTTCTATACCTTCATTTAAGTCCAGCTGTGTTGATTATACTGATTGGACATGATTAGGAAAGACACACATCTGTCTATATAAGACCTTACAGCTCACAGAGCATGTCAGAGCAAAGGAGAATCATGAGGTCAAAAGAACTGTCTGAAGAGCTCAGAGACAAAAATGTGGCAAAGCACAGATCTGGCCAAGGTTACAAGAAACCTCTGGTTCCTAAGAGCACAGTGGCCTCCATAATCCTTAAAAGGAAGATATTTGGGATGACCAGAGCACTTCCTAGAGCTGGTTGTCTAGAACTATTGGGGGAGCCTTGGTGAGAGAGGTAAAGAAGAACCAATAGATCACTGTGTCTGAGCTCCAGAGATGCATGTGGGAGATGGGATTGGTTGTAGAATATCAACCATCACTGCAGCTTTCCAGAAGTCTGGGGCTTTATGGTAGAGTGGCCCAACGAAAGCCTTTCCTCGGTACAACACCCATGAAAGCCCTCATGGAATTTGCTAAAAAAAACACCAGAAGAACTCCAAGTTAATGAGAAATAAGATTCTCTGGTATCAGACCAGAGAATCTTATCCAAGATAGAACTTTTTGGCCTTAATTCTAAGCGTTATGTGTGGAGAAAACCAGGCACTGCTCATCACCCTTCCAATACAGTCCCAACAATGAAGCATGGTTGTGGCGGCAACATCATGCTTCAGGGGTGTTTTTCAGCTGCAGGGACAGAACGACTGGTTGCAATCGAGGGAAAGATAAATGCGGCCAAGTACAGGGATACCCTGGACGTAAACCTCAGACTCTGCCGAAGTTTATGTTCCAACAAGACAATGACCCTAAGCACATAGCTAAAATAACAAAGGAGTTGGCTTCACAACAACTTCTTGAGCATCTCTAAAGAGACCTAAAAAAGGCTGTCCACCATCCAACCTAACAGAGCCGGAGAGGATCTGCAAGGAGGAATGGCAGAGGATCCCCAAATCCAGCTTTGAAAAACTCTGACTGTATTAGATCAAAAGGGTGCTTCTACTAAATACTGAGTAAAGGGTCTCAATACTTCAGTTTTTCTTTTTTAATAAATCAGCAAAAATGTCAACAAATTTGTGTTTTTCTATCAACTTAAATGATTTTAGTAAATAGCTGCAATATAACAGAGTGAAAAATTGAAGGGGGTCTGAATACGTTTCCGTACCCACTGTATCTATATGACTAGATATATGACAGTATCAATTCGATTTTATTTGTTTAGTTTCAATCTCACAGATATTTTTCCTTGTTTCTGTCCTACCAGGTGGTTGAGTAAACTAAATGCAGTCGCTAACAAGAAAGACCATCTAGAATTCAGCACTGCTGGTAACCGTATTCATTTTATTTCAACACCATCAGACTCAACATGGAGAAGAGCTGAGTGGATGGACACACACAAAACACATACTCATACATACACACACACGGACTACTGCATGCACTGCTGCTCTCACAAAAAAAAAGGCATTGTAATTACTGTCTGTAGCGCCAAGGTCCTAGAGAAATGTCTCCTTTGACTGTATACCGATCTATCATATATGGTTAAAATGACAATAAAACTTCTTTGACTTTGACACACGTGCGCATTATGACTTATTTCTGTGCTACAAATAAAATACCATTACTCATACAACAAATAGGCCAGTGTTCTATAATAGGCACTCTTGTTCTTTCAGTGGTTTCTGGTCATGATATTTTATTTGAATTGTGTTTGTACATAGAGTGCTACAGTGAAGGCAGTGAGGATGAGGATGAAAATGATGTTGAGGAAACAGGAGCCCAGTGCACTGTTCTAAGTTCCATTAACGTGAGTTGTCCTATTGACTATTTGCTCTTCAGTTTTGCTGGTTTTTAAATCGTGCATCTATGTTATGCAGGATTATTCTCCACCACGCTCCAGCTCATCTCCTGGTCGGGACATGCTCCCTCTCGTTTCTCCGGTGTGTAACACCTCAGACTGTGTAAGTTCAGACAACGAATCGTGGCTGGAGCTAAGCACTGACTCTCAGGGCCCGTTGTGTAACAGCGAGCACAGTGACATCGGTCGACTGCAGGATTACCAGGGCAAAGAAGGTAAACAAAATATGGCAAAAGAAACTCAAAGGCACTTTTTCTAGTTCATAAAATTCCTTCATGTACATTGTAATAGAAGCATTGAAAATTCCTTCAACTCTGTACACAGATGCATTTTAGATTTTATTTAAGTCCAAGTTGAATGAATGAATGATTGGGTTTAAGAAGTGTGTTATATTGGGAGAACCTAAAAAGCATTTACAGGCGGGACATGAAACCTTAGCCTTAGCCTATCTATTAAAAAATGACACCATGAACGAAAAGCTGTACCTGGTTCGAGCTCTCAACTGTATCGTAAAGGTACAAAACAAAGGTTGAAGGGGGCAGAAGGTGTTCAATGTAGCTTAGTTTAAGCAGGCGACCTGATGATAACCTACTTTTGATCTTCAAAGTTTTTAGTCGTTTGATTTAGTTTATTGTATTTATAAGTCATTTGATTTAGATTATTGTATTTATAAGTCACAGGTGAGAATAATTAATGTTTTCTTGTGGTTTTTAGGAGGTTGAGTGTCAAACCTCATTCAGTCATTATGCTGATGTTGTAAACTTCATTTCACACTCACAGAACTGATTCAGAAGCTCATGACCTCATGTTTCCAAATGTAAATGTTACTTTCACCTTAAAACTTGTCCACCTGCTTAAAACAGTAAACATCAGCAGGTTTCCTGGCACTTTTCCTGGTCCATTAAATTATTTTTTTTTTAAAAACCCCTTTTATTTACATTGTAATCGAAGCATTGAAAATACCTCTAACTTTCTACACCGATGCATTGTAGCCTTTAGTTAAAGTCAAATTCAAATGAATGATTGGTTTTAAGAAGTGTGTTACATTGGGAGAAACCAAAAAGCATTTACAGGAGGGACATGCATCCTTAGCCTTCTTAGTCTGTCCACACCAACCGCAGCTTTTTTTCTTTATGCAGTTTGGCCATTTGTCCACACATACATACAGTATTATTTCACAGAAACCAAACATTCTTGAAAGCTTAAAGATTTTTCAGAATACAGGGTTCAGTGTTGTCATGTATTTAGCGAAACCAGGGATTTTTACTTTGTCCTTGAAAGGTTTCTGATGGGCCAAGATGACTTTTCTGGTTAGTATTGTATCTCCACCTGTTGGCATGGTACGCTAGCTAGACAGCAGTTTATAGGACGTTTTCATGCGGACAGGCATTTTGTAAAACCGTGCCTGTGTGAAAGATTTTTTAAAAGGAAAAAAGGAAAAATTTATTAAAATACTCGTGTTCTTCATTCAACCCAGTGCGAATGGAAGCTCTTAATAATTTTACTCTTTCACCCAAAACTAGTCACTGTTTTCAAATCAATATTTGAAAGATAAGTAAATATACGCATAGACCCATTTGAAGTTAGTCCTTAAAGCAACAAGGTGACACTTGCTCTTCATTTAAAATGGTTTTATCCGGAGGGTTGGTTTGTTTCTGCAGTTTGTTTTACTGCATGTCGGACTGTGTGATTATGTGATACGACAAACAAGAATAAAATGTAATGCTGTTAATAAACCTGAAACTCTTGTGCCAATGGTTTTCCCCCCCTGAAGGTTCTCATAGAAGTTATCCTTTTTATACACTTACATGGCCAATAGAATTGGAACACTTGTCTGTGTAACTCATGTTTCATAAGTAACAAATAATAAAATAAACAGTGAATAAATGGAAAACAAGTGCAACATGGCATACCCAACCATGTGTTCCTATTCTATTAGTCTTGTAAGTGTGTATAAAGGATGATTTCTGTGATACCCTTTGGGGGGAAAAAACAATGGCAAAAATGGTATTTGGTAAATTAATGTATTATACTATTATACTGCCATCTGCTGTCATGTCTGAAAACTTTTTCATACATCCTGGTACAGTATTACACTTTTGTGCACCCTGCTGGTCACATGTACCAAGAGTTACAAGAACTTTGTTCTTCCAGGTCCTCCATCTGACGAGCTGGAAATGCTGTATCTTCACCTTAAACAAGCCAACTTGACCCCATGCGGAGAATTGCAGCCTGTGACTAATCGGGACTACAGATCATCCTTTATCCGACGCTGCAAAAATGACACCATGAACGAAAAGCTACACCTGGTTCGAGCTCTCAACAGTACCTTAAAGGTACAAAATAAAGGTTCAAGGGGGCAGAAGGTGTTCAATGTAGCTTAGTTTAAGCAGGCGACCTGATGATAACCTACATTTGATCTTTTTTTAAATAGTCATTTGATTTAGTTTATTGTATTTATAAGTCACAGGTGAGAATAATTAATGTTTTCTTGTGGTTTTTAGGAGGTTGAGTGTCAAACCTCATTCAGTCATTATGCTGATGTTGTAAACTTCATTTCACACTCACAGAACTGATTCAGAAGCTCATGACCTCATGTTTCCAAATGTAAATGTTCATTTCACCTTAAAACTTGTCCACCTGCTTAAAACAGTAAACATCAGCAGGTTTCCTGAGCAAGTCCAACTACGCTAAATCCATTTGACATGATTGAGCTTTTATTGTCTATCCTTGATATTGGTTGTTTACTTTTTTAAAATTAAAGAAATAACACACTAGCCGTGTGTTAATTTTTCATACAGTAAAAAGTGCAGAATAATTTCGTAAGTATAATTATTATATAAACATTTATTTATTTAATATTAATTATTTTCTTTGGATTTACCAAAGTTACTATTGTTACCGTTCGTAACACTGCATTTTTAAAATCTTCCACTAGGTGTCATTATTTTCTCTTAGATTCAGATTAGATTAGATTCAACTTTATTGTCATTGTGAAAGGTAAATGTACAAAGCCAATGAAATGCAATTAGCATCTAACTAAAGTGCATAGATAGATAGCTTATTAGTTTGGATTCCTATATTTTGATTCCAAATACTATAATATACACATGCACATTGTTCATTCATTCATTCATTCATCTTCATGCCTGCTTATTCCCTTATTCGGGGTCACTGGGTCTGCTGGCACCTATCCCAGCGCACATTGGGCGAGAGGCCAGTCCATCTCAGGGCCACACATAGACAAACAACCACTCACACACGTACACTCATGGGCTATTTTAGAATCACCAATCAACCTAATCTGCATGTTTTTGGACTGTGGGAATCAAACCCGGGACCTTGTTGTTGAAAGGTGACCGTGCTATCCACCACGCTGCCCATATTGTTTTTAGTTTCATTTTAATACAAAGGCCAATACACCATTCAAATCTGTGTGTGTGTCCAGGCTAAAGAGGCAGACCTCCTTGCTATTGAACAAGTTCTGGCTGATTCAACGTTGGATGGAAACAAGTACAGACAATGGAAGTCGGCAAATGTTCTCTTACTTGAAGAAATCAAGCACAAAACTCAAACGGTAGACAAAAACCCAGACGTTCAGCCCGAACCACAGGCTTCCTCTACACCAGTTGTCTTCATAGAGACCAGTTTGTGAGTGCAAAATTGTGTACTGCAAATTGTTTTTCATCTTTGCCTATCGATTGTTGTTTATTTAATTAAGTTTTAATTGTATATGATGCAGAGATGTTGACATGTTTTATCTATTTATAACTGTAAATAAACTTGTTTTGTATTTGCACAACGGTCACTAACTGAATACAGAACACGTGTTCAGTTCAGTCGTCACTCTTTTCACCCAATGAATGTTGGGCCACTTTCTGGGCCACTGTAAAATGTTTGCTTTTTAATCTCATCCTAACATTTATGACTAGACAATCGGCATATTTTATTCTAAATATGAGCAATATATCAAAGTATATAAAACGCAGCTAATGTCTGACGTCTATTAACCTTTTGCTCTTTTATTTTTTAAAGATTTTAAAATAAAAGCTACAAAAAATTAAAGACTCATTAAAATGTCCTGTAAATAAAACTAAAAACTCAAATGCATCTAGAAATTCTTTTTTTTTAAATTGTAGTAGATATGATTTAATGATCTACTCTCCTGATGCTAAAATAATAGTAATAATCAGCAATCAGACAATCACCAGAAACAGACCTTTTGTGGTCTTTTACACAAAGGCGTTTTAGCTTCTGGTGTACCATCTGTGACTGCATCGCGACCGATTCATCACTGAGATGCTGAAGAACAGTGTTAACATGCAGAGTATATGCAGCCATCTGTTGCTGGCTTTGTATCACCGTATAAAGGAAGCTAATCTGACCTGCCATGCCTTGGCATTGGCTCTGACACGGATTTAAATGAGAAACGTCTGAACACTAGATGTCTCCACTGAGCCTGCTGAAGACTGATTCTCTGACCTGAAATTAATGTACGTCATTAATGTTAATGTTCTTGGAAAGTCTGAGAATGTGTTGGGTGGTAGACATCCAATATGCTTAGTATCTACTGCCCTAAATCTAAAGTCTTATGACATGAGTCAGAGTTTCTTTCTCAGTATTTAAGCACTTCATAATCCTGCATCCCCTTCTTTCTCTATCTCACTCTCTCTATCACTCCCTCTCTCAGTCTCTCTTTCTCCCTCATTTGCTCTCTGTCTCTACACTAATTTATTTATTTATTATATTTTTTATTCATTGAGTCACTGATTTTTATATGACCTATGTAAAGTGGTGTCTTCTTCTTTTTCTTCTTCTTTCGGCTGCTCCCGTTAGGGGTCACCACATCAGATCGCTCTTCTCCACACCACCCTGTCTCCTCTGCCTCTTTCCACATCCATAAACCTCCTCCTTAGTCCGTACACACTTTCCACCTGGTCTCCTGAATACACAACACATCCACCTTTCTACGCTCCATCATGTCAGCTAACTCTCTCCCTTTACCAGTCATAGTACCAACATTTAAAGTAACCCACCCTAACCTCCACTGAGTTGTGATCCGCATATTTGATTTGGCACAGTTTTACGCTGGATGCCTTTCCTAACGCAATTCTTCCCATTTATTCGGCAGTAAGAATACACTCTCCTCCTCTTTCTCTATTTTCCTCTCTTTTTATTTGTTTAATTTAATCATCATATACAAAGTGAATGGTGTCCATCTCTGTAATTGTGCCCATCCCTGTTTTTCCAATGGATGTTGGGGTAAATACACAGTATGTATAGTAGTACTGTAAATAGTTGATCATGATGACTGTGGCATATTTAATGCTAGCTAAAATGAACAATGTTAAAGTTAAATTGGACTGTTATATAACAAAATAAATACAGCATGAATCACTGAATCTAAATTTAATAAGGGTTTATTATTGGTAATTATATATTGTAGATAATCATTCAAATGATTCAGGCATTTATATCAATCAAATGATGTCCATAAGAGGAAGGCCAAGGAGGAGGTTTATGGATGTGGTGAAGGTAGATATGCCGGTAGATGGGGTGAAAGAGGCAGATGTAGTGGACAGGGTAGTGTGGAGAAGAGTGATCTGCTGGGGTGACCCCTAACGGCAGCAGCCGAAAGGAGTAGAAGAAGAAAAATATGACGATGTACATAATACTAATATTGTTCTCTAGAGTGAGCCAATTGGCAAACAATCAAAGGCATGACACAAATCCTGAGTTTAAATGATCTAAAAATGTGAAAACCAATATTGATTTGCTAAGAACAAATATAATTAGAGCTCACCTGCAATTCACATGCATTTGTACACCTAAATACACACTGGTTTGTTGAAATATGAATGAAATAACAGAGCATGTGAGCGAAGCGGGCGGTGTAACACTGTTTCACTCTATATGTTTGCTTCGATTCATCACTCAAGTGAACACTTTGCCAATGTTCCGTTCACTATTATAACTACTATCACAACTATTATACCCAATCCTACCTTGATCCTGTATATCATTTCAATTACATCCTTTAATAAATTGTTTAATTAAGGCAGGTGTCTCCATTAGCAGTGTTGGGCAGTAGCAGTACTAGTTTAACTACATTTCTCAATAGGGTGGTGGTTGATTCTGAATCAAGTCATTGATTCTGGATACGTTGTTCATGTTCTATTGTAAGTGTGGTTCATAATTCATATCTGAGTTCCCACATGAACATGGCTTCTAATTTTCTACATAAAAATGAAAATTCAAAAACTAACTTGTAGGAATGGGTGGTGCAGTGGCATTGTGTTTAGCACGGTCGCCTCACATCAAGAGTTTCCATGTTCTCTCCACGGTTTTCCTAGAGGTACTCTGGTGTCCTCCCACAGTCCAAAAACATGTAGATGAGGTGGATTGGTGATTGTAAATTGTCCATAGGAGTGAATGTGTG
>JAOTRA010070588.1:0-11033 GCA_026260255.1 Pseudolaguvia tuberculata | reverse complement strand
GACGGATAGAGAGAAAGACAGAGAGAGGGACAGTGAGAGACAGACAGCCCAAAGACACCACATGTCTCTGACTAAAAAGTCCAGCCTAAATTTAGACCAGCGACAAAATCTAAGCTGGGATCACGGAGCTCCGTTGCAGTCAAATAAACCGCGATGACCAAAGCCAATAATCACAGCACCGGGAGGCTGTCAATAATCAATAAACAATAATCCGCGCAGGGTTTCCTTCCCGGCTGTTCAACCGGATCAACAGACTGAATGAAGAATTATTTCCATTTTCCCTCCTCATTTGAATAAACCAGCTTTTACCTCCTTTTTTTAGCACGGAAACGCTCCACATCCGCACTGCCGTTCTGCAGCGCGGGATCAGACCGGAACCGAGCCGCAGTTCTCACACTCACACACGCTAATAAAGCTGTGTAGTCATAGCTAGCTAAGCTAACCCGGCTAGCTCACCTGACATTTAGCAGTTTGCTAACTAGCTAATAAGGGAGGAATGTCGGACAACTACGGCGAAGCTCCAATGTTTCACCCGTTCAATTTATATGAAAACGCGGCGCTTTATTCAGTGATTATTGCCTGAAAACTGTTAACGGTTTTGGCGCGCTGTCATTGGGACGCACAGGGCAAAAGCGAGTCCGCGGGCTGAGCTCTGAGGCGGCCTGACCGGCTTCCCCGGCTCCCGAACCAAACCAGCGCACAGACGCACATTTCTCCTTCCGGGTTCGACCGCACACGCAAACGGGCATCGATCAGAATCATTCTGCGACTCGGACAGTAAGAAAATCGTACCGTAAATCGGTCTCAGTCGTCTGTCGTTCGGGTCTTGCACATGGCCCCTGGCCGCCATGTTGGAGGTTAGCAGGATTAATAACGGCGCATGCGCACTTAGTTCGCTCCGGAAAGGAAAGCGTTGAGCTGATGCGCTGAGTACGTGATGATACCCCCCAACAACCACCACCACCACCACTGTACAATATTTTAAATAGCAAATACAATATTTATTATATTAATACATTTTAATAAACTCATTAAACCAATTCAAATGTATTATATTATATATTAATAATTATGTCAGAAGCACACAGTGATGCAGGTAACATCTAGTAACCACCGAGATACCACTGTTCGGGTCTCTAAGCAAGACTAAACTAATACATATGCCTTTCTTGTTTCACAAATCATCATAGTTTCATTCATCTTCTTTCCCGCTTATTCCCAGCACACATAGGGCGAGGGTACACCCTGGACGGGTCACCAGTCCATCTCAGGGCAACACATAGACAAACAACCATTCACACACACATTCAGTCCTATGGACAATTTAGAATCCCCAATCCACCTAGTCTGCATGTTTTTGGACTGTGGGAGCACCCGGAGGAAATCCACGCAACAGCAGGGAGAACATGCAAGCTCAGCACAGGAATATCCCGGCCCGGACCGGGACCTTCTTGTTTTGAGGCGACTGTGCTATCCACTACGCCACCGCACCGAAAGGGTTAAAGGTCTTGCTCAAGGACTAAACCATGGCTGGCTGTCAGTAGTGGGGCTGGAACCCAGTTAGTCCTGGTGGTCTATAATAATCAGCATTTATTATTATTATCATAATCATATCATTTAATTGGATCTTTATTTTATTTACTTTAAAGGATTATTTTGTTTAAAAATAAGGTTTCAGAGAACAGGTCGATTGTCACAATTTAAATTATATGATTGTAATTTGTGTATATTTTTATTGTAATATTAATCAACATATTTCATTTTGTCTGTTTAAGAGCTTTGCGAGGCTCCAGCAGAACCCCTATAAAACCTGCCTGGCGTTGGCAACAAGACAGGAGGAGCTGAAGGTGGCAGAGTTGAAGATGGATGGACAGGATTAGAAATGAGACAGGTTAAGACGGTTTGGACATGCAGTATATTGGTGGAAGGTTGAGATGGTTTGGACATGTGCAGAGGAGGGACATGCAGTATATTGGTAGAAGAATGCTGAGGATGGAGGTGGAGGGCAGGAGGAAAAGAGGAAGACCAAAGAGGAGGTTTTTGGATATGCTGAAAAAAGATCTGCAGGTAGTTGGGGTGAAAGAGGCAGAGGTAGAGAACAGGGTAGTGTGGAGAAGAGCGATCCGCTGTGGTGACCGAAAGGAGAAGAATTATCTGCCTGTAATCAACTCACAACCGACCCTGCAATTCCCTTGCGAACCACCAGGGGTTCAATCATGTAAATAGATGATCGGTATCATATGTAGTCATAGTATTATAATACAGTTCTCACACTCTTTCCATAAAACATGACCACACCCACACCTCCTTTCAGACAGGATTCACAAAATCTATTATCTGCAAATAAGTGTACAGTTTTTCTTATTCAAACATATAAACATTCACTGGTGCTGATGCAGCACAACTGTGTGTGTGTGTGTGTGTGTGTGTGTGTGTGTTCATTCACTGTCCTCTTCTACATTATTCCCATCAGAGGGACCTGCAGTTTTCTGCTTGAAATCTCTTCCAGCGCTCAACTGCCTGTCAAAGTCTTCCTCGCTAATCTTTCCTTTCTTTAGTTTCTTTAGTAGCCGCGTGTCACTCAAAAGCTCGTCAATGTCCTTGTCGTCCATGTCCAATTCCTAAGACAAAAACAGACGTTAATACTAATTTTAAGAATATTTTTTACAAGGTTATCAGTTATTTCTTTGTTTAATTTCCATAATTGATTTTAATATTTGTTGTACAAGTTTAGCCCCGACCTCGTACAGCTTCCTCTTAGAAGCCATCTTCTTCCTCTTATCCTTTTTGGATTTCTGCTTGGACCAGGCTTTGTTTTTGAGAAAGTTCTTCTTCAGGACCGGTGCCTCCTTTTCCCTTTTCTCCTGTAAAGATTTCTGCCTCTGTTTCTCTCGGTTCTTGTCCTTGAAGCGGATGGAGTCGGTGTTTGGAATCTCTTCGAAGTCGGGAAACGTCTTGCCTCGTAACTCGGGCATCTTGGGCATACGGAGAAGAGCGAAACCTCGAGCTAAAGCAGCAAAGTCCAGATCTGATGGATTCCAAGGAGAAAACAGTAAGTATAATATTAACTAACAAAAACCGGTGGAATTTGAAAGAGGCTTCTGAGCACTGACCTTTAAGACGGAATATCAGACTGCATTCGTGCTTGGCGTAAGCCTGGACAAACGACACAAAGGCCTTCATCCCTCTCTCGAACACGGCCCGGTCCCCTAAAGCCAGAGCCTTCAATTTGGGCAAGACGTCCAACTGGACCTTAACAGGAGGATACGGCTGGAGAGGACACTGCGGGGGACAAGATAGTTATAAATTTATTAGATATTATTAATTTTAGAAAAAGTCGGCTAAGATAAATAAATAATAACCGAATAAATAAAAGTTAGCTAAAGTGATACTTACTTTTTGATTAATGGACAGAAAATTGACATAAGATTCCTCCATGGGCTGGAGGAAGACCAGAGCGCTGCCTCGGTTCCCGATACGAGCCGTTCGGCCACAGCGGTGCACAAATGAACTGGGGGGGTGGAGGGGGGGGGGGAGTGTAGAAGTTCATAAAAGAGTTAAAAAAATGAACATGAATTAGTAAAAAAGTCTTTTTTTAGTTACTGATTTATGCAAGCCCTGTGATGGACTGGTGACCCGTCCAGGGTGTACCCCCCACCTTTTGCCCTACATGTGCTGGGATAGGCACAGCAGACTCCCGTGACCCCGAATTCAGGAATAAACGGGTAAGAAGATGAATGAATGAATGATTTATACAATCGACGGTACGAGCAGAATAAGAAGCCTTTAGCAAAACTACTTATTAAATCCGAACTATTGAACACCATCGGTTCAGACAAGGTGTCAGACACCGACTGAAACTGGTTTACCGGCTGGTGTAATCAATGAGCCGGGTTCGCACCTTGCGCTGCTTGGAGGGTCATACTGCAGCACCCAGTTCACGTCCGGGATGTCGATGCCTCTTGCCATCACGTCGGTGCACACGAGGATCCCGCTGTAGGAGAGAAACGTCTCAGTAAGACAAAATGACTGACGAGATCATGTGACACGCGTGTGTGTGTCTGTGTGTGTGTGTGTTACCTTTTTAATTCCCGAAACTCAGAGAAGATTTTGTTCCGTTTGTCCTTCATCTTTCCGTGGATACAAAGGATGGGGACGTTTTTGATGAAGACCTCCAGGGCTCTGCCAAAATACTCCACACAGGCACATGTGCTGCCAAATACACCAGGCGACAGATTATGAATAAACACATACTGTGTGTGTGTGTGTGTGTGTGTGGTACTATTATACCTGAAGAAGACGAGCTGCTTCTCATGTTTGTGTTGTCTCAGGAAAGCCACCAGTGAGTTTAATTTGGCTTCTGCTCTGCAGATCTGGTGAAGAGACGGGAAAACACAGTGTGAGGATAGAAACTCATTCCAGCATGACAAATGGCCTTGTGCACAATGCCCTCTGATGTATGGATGTTAACTTTAGGTGTTCAGATACTTTAGACCATAAACATGTTGGTACAGGTGGAGGAGGAAAAAAAAAAAAAAAAGGTGGTTGTGCTTACGGTGTAGTAATTGCTAAGCCTGGCTGGTGTCTTCTGCACACTGGTGGCTGCCACTCCTTTTTCCTTTACGGTGATCCGGACGGGGTTTCGGAGGCCGGCTCTCACCAGCTTTTCCAGCTCCTGAGTCTGTGTTGCTGAGAAAAGACCTGTGCGCCTCTGCTTGGGCAAGTAAGCCAAAATACTGTTCAGGCTGTAACGGGATAAAGACTGTGTGTGTTAGTTCAGATGATCTGGAATCTGGATTAGATTAGACTGACTGACTGATGCCCTATCGACTTAATGCACCGCACCTCGCTTCAAATCCCATGTCCAGCAGTCTGTCGGCTTCATCGAGCACAAGTACGTCTAGAGCTTTCACACAGCTGGCCAGGTCGAGCCCGTCAGCTTTTCTCCTAAACATGTCCTCCAGCCGCCCAGGGGTTCCAACCACGATGTTTGCTCTACAATATCATTTTCATTTTTATCTTTTTTTTTTTTTTTTTTTTTAAACAAAGAATGAACTTTGATGAAACACTACCAAAATCAGACATTGCTCACCCATTAGCCTTAAATTTTTCCACATCTTCAATGGGGTTACTTCCACCAATTAATAAAATCTGCCTGGAAAAAGTCGACAATAGAAACAAGATTTCGAGTTTCGCTTTTGACTAGAGATCATAATCTACTGCTTGATAGCCTCCAGACCTGAACTGTGGAAATTCCTCAAGAAACCGGGCTACCACTTCACTGATCTGAAGCGCCAGCTCTCGAGTCGGCGTGATGATCAAAGCGCCAACCTGCAAAGAGGTGCAAGACAGAACTTAGTAGGATCCACTTGGAATATAAATCATGTAAGAACCTTAATCCGAATAAAAAGTTAGATCGGAATATACCATTTTTACAACACAAAATTCCACCATGTAAACGACTCTTTCAGCGCAAGTCCTTCCGCGTATACCTGTTCTCAACAGTTCTCCTGTTATCGGAAAGTTACCAGTCCTTAATTTCCAGAGATTCTCCACTTTACGAGAAAGAAGAAACCGGAAATCGATGGCGAATAGCACATTTAATCAACTAGTAAAAAAAAAATGCTTCGGATATACAACATCCAGCATGTTACTATTGTCGTGTGATGTATGTTGTCACGGTCATAGACGGGTCGGAGGTCATGCTCTGGTGGTGGCCTAGGTGAGACTGGAGATTTGTGCCCCTTTATTCAACCCTCCAGCCCTCCACCTTTGGGTGTTTGACCCTTAACTCTACCTGATCCAGGGGGCGCTGTTGCTCTGCCCACTAACTTACTAAAACGGGATAATATGGGTGTAGATAGCCACAAGAGGGTGCACTTCCGCCAAAATAAAAGCCCTGTCGTGTGGCGCCCCCCTGTCGTTTCGGACTGGAGATTTTGGATACAGCAACGTTTATATCGTTTTACCTGCATTTTCTTCAGTTTCTCTTCGCGCCTCAGCAGGATTTCAAGCAGCGGAATGACAAAAGCAAGAGTTTTCCCACTTCCGGTCACCTGCAGCGTTATTACAGGGGTTTAATACGATTAAAAAATAAATACATTTCAAGTAGCTAATGTTTAGCTAAAACAGAAAGAGCTCACCGCTTCGGCTGCAACATCTTTATTGGCCATAAACAGAGGGATACACGCGGACTGAAATACAAACAGTTTCCAGAGCATTAACGAACCGCACACTCACCGGATTCATAACAAACACAATCCGTTTCAAATACCTGAACCGGCGTCATATCAGTAAATCCCAACTTCCTTAGCGTCCGTACTATGCTGTCGTGAAGTTTGACAGGTAAATTAACCCATTTTCCATCGCTTAAACTCTCCATAGTGCCAATTTCTACTTATTCCGCGTCACCATGTAGCTTCCCCACGCTTCGGGTGCAAACGTTAAAAGGTCCGACTGGAAACAAGCCGCTCGTTACTGCGTTCCACTTCCTCCAGTGGCAGTTTATTCCAGAAACATAAAACCTTCATTCATCAATCTTCTGACACCCTTAATCCCTGGTTTGGGCTCATGGGGGACTGCTGGAGTCTAATCCAGGGAACATTAAGCAATCTGAAAAGGTTGCCAGTCCATTGACGGGCCACACATAGGCTTTGTTATTCTAGGTCGATTGGCAGAGTTTTGAGAGTAAATATGAGCCACTTTCAGGTCCTGATGGATGAAACCATTAAAGACTTTAACAGGAATTTTAAAGTCTATTCTGTATTTAATACGGAGGCCGTATCGACAGTACCGGACTTATGTGATGATAATTACTGGTTCTGGTAACAATTTAGTTTAATGGAAGAACCCTCTGGAACATCACATCTCATCACATCCAAGCCCAGACATCTTCTCAGACTTACTTCTGGAAATGTTCTCCACTGGTGTTCGGATCCGACTTTCTGATTCTGTGCTCTATAATATTTTAATGTGAGTCCGGTTCATTCCGAAGGTGTTCAGGAGTGTTAAGTCAGGTATCAGAGTTCTTCCACATGGTGTTTAAGTGCTTTATGCATGAGGTCATTGTCACCAAGAGTCTTTTATGGCTGTCTTAATACCCACACTACAACTTTTAGTGTTACACTAAGTGCACTCTTTAGTTGGCTAAAGTCAGCCGGTAGTCATCTTTGTTAAAAAAAATAAAAGCTATAAATAAATTTTTCTGCTCCTGTCGTCTTCAGGGTGACTGTAAAAAATTAAAAACTTAAGAAAATAAAGTTTCTTTCAGTCGTATTTTTATTAAATCAAACTTTTATTTGATTCCCTTGTAACATTCTACTTTACAGTATTGTACAGTTTTAGCATCAATTCTGCAGTAGTCACGGCCAATTCTCTTTTTCTGTAGCAAACTTTAATGAATTCAACGTCCGTACAGACACGTAACAGTACAAAAGTACGTCAATGACTCCCCTCCTAATGAACGATGGAACACGGAACTCAAACGCCTGACAATCCAAATAAAGCATTCAAATACAGAAAAAAGGAAAAAAAAAAAAAAAAAAAAAAGGCATACAGTATTTCACAGGGTGGCTTATGTGCCTTTTACGTTCAAGGAGGTTTTCTCCTCACCCAAACCAGTTAATAACCAGATGATGCTTCGTTCTAAAAATCATTGAATTAAACTTGATTGGAAAAACCTTCAATGCTGAACATTTCTGAGGAACCACCAGGACACAAGGTGGCGCCGTTTTGTCTGCATCGATTCATTTAGGCAAAAAGAAAAATAAATAAATAAAAAGCTTCACAAAAATAAAACCAGCAGGTTAAAAATTAGGAGTTAAAAGTAACACTGGAAACTGAAAGCTGGTAAAAGAAGAACTTTGCTGAAAATCGTTGAGATAAAGGATAAAGGAACTCTTTTAGAAGGGAAGAACCCTCTTGAGGAGAGAAAAAGAGAGAGAAAGAGAGAAAATGAGGTTTGTTTCTTTCTTTCTTTATTTTTTCACACGACTCGTCGTACTTCGAAAAATCTCTTCAGGTAGTAAATCTGTCCAAGTGTCATGGCGACGAGCACCAGGGCTTCGAAGAAGGACCACAGCACCACTCTGCTGTTAGTGTTGTCGTTAACTGGGGGAGGGGGAGGAGCAACAAAACAAAAACAAGAAAAAAAACAGGCAAGTCAGTGATGATATTTTTATAGCATTTAACGAACCCACAGTATATGCTGAAAATGAAACAAACCATGCAGAATAGAAGCGTGTGAAAACTTCCTGACTTCCTGTTGTGTTCGGGTCCAAATCAAACATGTTTTGAACGACACATTGGGGTAATAAATATTTTCTCAATAATTAAACAGCTGAAACCTGAACCCGCGGATAAAACCGGAAAATGCTGCCTTAACACACCTATTGATGATGTAATTACTATTATTTATAATTATTACATGGGGTATTTATGTCTTTATTGATGGGACAGATGAATGAAACTAAAGAGATAGAGAGGGGTGGGGACTGGAAAGGACATAAGTCAGGAATCAAACCCGGGTCCCTGGGGCAGTAAAGACTTTACAAGACACCAAAGTTTATCATATAAGAGTTTTATTAGGACACACACACACACATTCAATAAGTATGTGAAAGAACGTGTGTGTGTGTGTGTGTGTGTGTGTGTGTGTAAGACTCACTTGCTCTGTGTATTCTTTCCCGGACCTCCATGTACTCCTGCTCGTGCTTGACAGCAGTCATAGCAACGGCTAGTTCATTAATCATCTCCTCCAGCTTGTTCTGATGAGCTAAAATAAGGCAGGAGAAAAGGTCACTTGACTAACTTGATGCCTCCTTGACAACACATGCAACACAAGAGCTGAATTAAATGCGTGTATGCGCATGTCCATACGAGTGTATGCGCGTGTATGCGCATGTCCGTACACAACATGCACTCCTCCCACTGTTGTCTTATTAACAGCCCAATGTGACAATCGCTTTCATTAACAGACAAAACCCAAGCGGCCAAACGGGTTAGAGTTCACTCAGCATGTAGAACACTACACACTCGCTTTCTGTGCCTACCATCCCAGCTGTCACCACCACCTGAGAAGAGGAGGAACAAATCAACAGTCAGGGGATAAAAAAGAAAAAAAAGAAAAAAGAAGATAAACACTCAAAAGGTTGTGTTTAGTATTCAGAATGAGCTATGAGTGTGTGTCCACGGTGCATTAGAATTCAGGTCACCGTCCAAAGTTCTGTACACTTTATCCATTGCTGAGTCTCCAGAGGGACAAACTGGACCAACCGTCCTCCGATTGCTTTCCTCACACAAACCAAATCTAAACATCATGGATAGATGATTTGAGATGCACATTTACAGACGGCGATGAATCTTTGTTCAAAACCTAGAGATTTAAACTGTCGAGAATCGAACCCATAACCACAAGGAGAATAAGTGCAAGTAAGTGTATGGTATTTAGCAGACGCCCTTATAGATTAATTTATTGGATGTTTATGCAACTGAGAGTTGTGATTTAATTTTAGCTTTGAGAAATGTTTGTTTAACTTCTGAAAAAAGGCAGCCAATCCCTGATTGGAGGGTGTAAGCCGACCCCATCCCTGATTGGAGGGTGTAAGCCGACCCCATCCCTGAACAGGAGGGTGTAAGCCGACCCCATCCCTGATTGGAGGGTGTAAGCCGACCCCATCCCTGATTGGACGGTGTAAGCCGACCCCATCACTGATTGGACGGTGTAAGCCGACCCCATCACTGATTGGACGGTGTAAGCCGAAATTCAGAAGCTACAACATCTAGCCTTTTGAAGAATTCCTGAAGGATGGGAGATTTCTGAAGAGACATTAAACAGATGTTACAGTTGCATGAATCTTTAGGATTTGAGCCGGTGTTTACCTTCTGTTTCCATGTCTTGGCCTTTTGGAGCTTCACCAATGTCAATGGTGAACATGACAATTTTGGGAGTCATGGTAGACATCTTGTTGCTGAAGCAGAATTTATAGCTCCCATCCATATGAGCAGCCACGGAGTATTTCCCACTGGATTCCCGGTCTCCTCTATAAATCTGCTTCCCATCTGGACCAGTAATCTACAAAATAAACCCAAAATATTACGTTAAAAAAGGCTAACAAATAATAAACAACAAGCTTTACTCTCTGCTTCCTATTTAGAGAAGTGTTTCCTTTGTAGGCGCCCTATAGTCTAAAGTTAACTAAAGCAAATACTATGAAATCTAGTGGACTACAGCTACAACAGGAAGCCGTTTAGGGCACTTCCGCTTTCCTACTATGCAACTTCCGACAAATAAAATACGAAAAGAAGTAAAAAAAACAATATATATATATATTATTATTGATTACCGCAACGTCGATGTCCAGAAAACCTCCTTCAGCCACTTCGAACATCAGGCTCATCTTAGTGCCCGAGTTTACCCGCTCGAAGAAGCACTCTTCCGCGTGAGCATCTATGCTAACGAAGTAGCCGCTCACCGTAGCGCACAAAACACCGAGGAGAACGACAAGCTCCGAATACGTGAACATTCTCGGTTCCAGCGCACGTTATTATCGGTTAACAAACCAACCACCATTAAAATTCGGCCTATAAATTATGCACGGACGTCCTGTCCATGAGCAGCGAGGGAAGATGGAGCTAATCCAGGCTAATTTTAAGTTGAACACGAACCTTCACTGGTTCTGCCACGTAAAACTAATGACGGGTCGCGCAGAGGTACAAGCTAAACCAGAAACGCGAAAAACAATCCCGGAAGTCAGTTGGTTTAAAGATGGAGTTTATAACAATAGAAGTTCATGAAATATATAAATTGAACTGTTAGTGTGTGTGTTTATAAACTTTTCATATTATATTAATGTCTCAATTTGTCAATTTGCTGTGTTTAATGTTGTGATTGCTATGACTCAATAATGCACAGGTTGCCCTGTTAACAACAGATTCTCTATTCTCTGGTCTACTTAAAATTATTCTGTAATTTTATGACACTAATAATTAATCTGATCTAAACTAATAACATAAAGCAACAAAAGTCAGGCAGT
>JAOTRA010070569.1:0-14271 GCA_026260255.1 Pseudolaguvia tuberculata | reverse complement strand
AAGAACATACCGTACACAAAAAAAAAAAAAAAAAAAAAAAAAAAAAAAAAGAGCAGGAACGAGACGAGCATGAACATGAACTTGAAATAACATACGGGGAATAAGGGCGAAAGATGAAAGATGATCCGACGGCCCCCAGGAGAATTCTGTCGGTTTATAACCACAAACGAATCAGCGCTAGATGAGACTCAGCTGCGCGCGCGCTCACGCACACACACGAGAGCTCTCAAGCGCGGCCAAGCCCGTGCATACCGGCAGCGCGCTGGAGACGTTCACACCAGAGGAGGACGTGACAGTTGGTAAAGATCTTGAATGTTTTCTGAGGTTTTTTTGTACATCTGGCCCTACTGTAGTCTATTGATTTCAGATCAAACAAATGTAAATATTAGTCAAAGATAACATGAGTAAACACAAAAGACAGTTTTTAAATGAAGGTTTTTATTAGGGAAAACAATTCAAAACTACATGGTCCCGTGTGAGAAAGTGGCTAATGACAGGTTGAGCCACCCTTATCAGAAACTACTGCAATCAAGCGTTTGCAATAACTTGCAATGAGTCTGTTACAACACTGTGGAGGAATTTTGGTCCACTTATCTTTGCAGAATTTTTGTAATTCAGTCACATTGGAGGGTTTTCGAGCATGAACCGACTTTTTAAGATCATGCCACAGTATCTCAATAAAATTCAGGTCAGGACTTTGACTAGGCCACTCAAAAGTCTTCATTTTGTTTTTCTTCAGCGATTCAGAGGTGGACTTGCTGGTGTGTTTTGGATCATTGTCCTGCTGCAGAACCCAAGTTTGCTTCAGCTTGAGGTCACGAACAGATGGCTGGACATTCTCCTTCAGGATTTTTTTATAGACAGCAGAATTCATGGTTCCATTTATCACAGCAAGTCTTCCAGGTCCTGAAGCAGAAACATTCCCAGACCATCACACTCTTCTTCTCCTTTCGGCTGCTCTCGTTAGGGGTTGCCACAGCGGATCACTCTTATCCACACTACCCTGTCTGCTACATCTGCCTATTTCACCCCAACTACCTGCATGTCTTCCTTCACCACATCCATAAACCTCCTCTTTGGTCTTCAAACTATCTCAACCTAGCCTCCATCACCTTCTCTCCAAAACATCCTACATGCGCTGTCCCTCTAATAAACTCATTTCTAATCCTGTCCTTCCTTGTCACCCCCAATGAAAATCTCAACATCTTCAACTCTGCCACCTCCAGCTCCACCTCCTGTCTTTTTTCGAACGCCACTGTCTCTAAACCGTACAACATTGCGGGTCTCACTACAGTACTATAAAACTTTCCCTTTCACTCTTGCCAAAACTTGTCTATCACAAATCACTCCTGCCACTCTTCTCCACCCGCACCACCCTGCCTGAACTCTTTTCTTCACTTCTCTAACGCACTCTCTATTACTTTGCACTGTTGACCCCAGGTACTTAAACTCTTCCACCTTCCCCACCACTTCTCCCTGCAACCTCACCACTCCATTGCCTTCCCTCTCATTCACACATGTACTGTCTTACTCCTGCTGACTTTCCTTCCTCTTCTCTCCAGCGAGTTTCTCCACCTTTCCAGATTCTTCTCAACCTTCTCTCTATCCTCACCACAAATACCAATATCATCCGCAAACATCATCGTCCAATGAAGACTCCTGTCTGACCTCATATGTCAGCCTATTCATAACCCCTGCAAACCCTGCCGATCCTTGATGCAATCCCACCTTCACCTTGAACCAGTCCGACATTCCTACCGCACACCGCAGTCACACTGTCCTCATACATGTCCTGCACCACCCTCACATACTTCTCTGCTACACCTGACTTCCTCATACAATACCACAACTCCTCTCTTGGAACCCTATCGTACGCTTTCTCCAGATCCACAAACACAATGCAACTCCTTCTGGCCTTCTCTATACTTCTCCATCAGCATCCTCAAAGCAAAGATGGCATCTGTGATACTCTTCCTTGTCTCTGTCGCTCTGCCTGGCCAACCGGTACAAATCCTTTTCTTCCTCCTTAGTGTCCAACTTCTCGTACAGCTCCTCGTACGCCTTTTCCTTAGCTTTTGCTACCTCCCTCTTTACCTGCTGCCTCATCTCCTTATACTCCTGCCTACTTTTCTGATCTCTCTGCCGATCCAAATTCTGTTTCGCCAACCTCTTTCTCCTTATACTTTCCTGTACTTCCTCATTCCACCAGCACGTCTCTTTGTCTTCCTTTCCCTTCCCAGATGTCACATCAAGTATGTTCCTAGCTGTCTCCCTTATCACTTCTGCAGTCGTTGCCCAATCCTTTAACACTACCACCGAGACCCTGTTTCACCTCTTCCCTGAATCTCACACTACAGTCTTCTTCCTTCACCTTCCACCATCTTATTCCCTTTACTGTCCTCTCTCTTTTCCGCTTCTTTCTAACCTCCACAGCCATCCTACAGATAACCATCCGATGCTGTTTAGCTAAAATATCCCCTGCTACCACCTTACAGTCCGCAATCTCTTTCAGGTTACCGCTCCTGCAAAAATATAGTCCACCTGTGTGCAACTTCTTCCACTCTCATGCGCCACCCTATGCTGCTTCTTCTTCTTCTTAAAATACGTGTTAACTACTGCCATCTCCATTCTTTTTGCAAAATCTACCACCATCTGCCCTTCCACATTCTTCTCTTTAAAGCCATACTTACCCATCACATCCTCATCACCTCTGTTCCCTTCCCATCACCTGCTCCTATCACCAACCAGACCATCACACTACCACCGCCACCATATTTTACTGTTGGCATAATGTTCTTTTTCTGAAATGCGACATTACTTTTATGCCAGATTTAATGCAACACACACCTTCCAAAATGTTCAACTTTTGTCTTGTCAGTTCATAGAGTATTTTCCCAAAAGTCTTGGATATCATCAAGATGCTTTCTGGTAAAACTGAGACGAGCCTTTATGTTATTTTTGCTCAGCAGCAGTTTTCGTCTTGGAACTCTGCCATGCAGACCATTTTGCCCTTAGCCTTAAGGCTCATTGACCTTAACTGAGGCAAGTGAGGCCTGCAATTCTTTGGATGTTCTTGTGGGGTCTTTTGTGACCTTTTGGATGAGTCGTCACTATGCTCTTGGGGTAATGTTGGTAGGCCGGCCACTCCTGGAAAGGTTCTGTACTGTTCCATGTTTTTGCCATTTGTGGATAATGGCTCTCACTGTGGTTTCCCAAAACTTTAGAAATGGTTTTATAACCTTTTCCAGACTGATAGAACACAGTTAGTTTCTTTGTCATTTGTTTCTGAATTTCTTTGGATCTCGGCATGATGTCTAGCTTTTGAGGATTTTTTCAGTCTACTCCACCTTGTCAGGCAGGTCCTATTTAAGTGATTTCTTGATTGCAAACAGGTGTGGCAGTAATCAGGCCTGAGTGTGGCTAGAAAAATTTAATTCAAGTGTGATAAACCAGTTTACAAGTTATGTTTTAACACGTTCTCACAAAGGGCTATGTAGTTTTGGATTTCGTTTTTTCTTAATAATAAAAGCCTTCATTTAAAAACTGTGTTTTGTGTTTACTCACATTATCCTTGACTAATGTTTGCTTGATGAGCTGAAACATTAAAGTGTGACAAACATGCAAAAAGATCGGAAATCAGGAAGGGGGCCAACACTTTTTCACACCACTGTGTGTGTATACATATAAACCTTTGTATATAAAAAGAAAGTCTCTATCCCAAAGGTTTACTATAAAGTTTGTAGTTGACTGAAATATCTATATATTGGTAGTCTTTAGTGTACAAAAACCCCCATGTCAGAAAAATGATTGCAAAGCTCTTTTATACAACTGAGCAACTGGAGGATAAGGGCTGGAGCAACCACTTTCTGCAAAAAATTGGACAGTAGCAGCTTACTATATCTGCATAACCTGAACCTTTTATTATTCCCTTCCATTATTTACTGCTTCACCACTTCCCCATTTCAGTTTCAAGTTGAAGCACTTAAATATTTGTAAAGGTTTAAAGAAGGTGAATAATTATGCTAGGAACTGTGCAAGAGTATAAGAACACAGGTGCATTGTGAGTAATTTAACATGTTAAGAATAAAGTAGTTGGAATAAAAATTGAACAGCTTTTACACATCAATAATGAAAGCAGTGATGTACATAGCTGTTGTGTAAACTCCAACAGCTCTGCCCTACACCACAATCTTAATGTCCCAATGTAATAAATATTAATAATAAAGCCAAGCCAAAAAAACAAGATTTTGTTTATAAAACCCTGCACGCACATGATTGAGGGAGTGTACTTGCTGAGTGTTTTTCTTTCCCTGCCATGCTTCAGATGTGCCAGTGTTTAGCTGCTGAGACTCACAATGAGAACGGTTGCCGTATTTAGTGTTATAAATAATTAAAGCTGTGATACAGAGTCATCATATTTGAGGGCATCGTTTGGGTCTCACCTAGCAAGCAGGTAATGGCTTTTTAACAACTTTACAGAGAAGAGCTTACTAATACTCCTTAATGGAGCTGGAATCTAGGGAAGAGGGTGATAGTGTTAGAAGAATAGGAGAAAAAGCACTTTGGCTGCATGACAATTTACAGAGTATACACATTGTGTACACATATCATCATCATCCTGCCCATGGTGGAGAGGAAAACAGAGAGACCAGAGGAAAACTCAACACTGGTCATTCAGATCCCATTAAATCCATTATCTCCATGCCAGTGAGTCTGGCTCTGTCAATCGACTCACTGATTTCTGTCAACGAACCACATTATTTCTTACACATTCCCCAAGTCTGTATAGGAGATGAAGCGGATATGATCTATCTCCACACTGCATCTGAATTGGTCCAATTAAAAATGTAGCAAGCGTCAAGATTATCCAGAAAATCGTCCTCGTCAGACATTGTGTGATAGTGTTACAGAATGCAGTTCAGGTTTGGGATAGAATACAGAATTGTGTATATAAACGGGACACAAAAAAAGAATAGAAACTAAAAAATAATTGGCTATACATAATAGAAATGTGTCAGAGATTTTGGACGAAGTTAATAAAATCTGCATCTCCATAAAGTTGGTCAGAAGCGTGAAGCATGAAGTGCTCTAAAATGTCCTGGTATACAGCTACATTGACCTTGGACCTCAGAAAACACAGTGGACAAACACCAGCAGATGACATGGCACCCCAAAACATGTCTGTGGAAACTTTACAATGGACCTCAAGCAACGTTGATTCTGCACCTCTCCTCTCCTCCTCCAGACTCTGGGACTATGATTTCCAAAGAAAATGCAAAATTTACTTGAGAAAACATTAACTTTTTGTTAGGTGAGACGCTTCTCATGATGTTTGTTTTTGAAGAGTTACTTCATTCAAGGAATGCGACAGCTGAAACCCATGTAGTGGTTCTTGAAGCACTGACTCCATATGCAGTTCACTCTTTGTGAATCTCCCCCATATTTTTGAGTGATTTTTGTTTCATAATTCACTCAAATGTGCGGTTATCCCTATTGCTTGTACACTTTTCCTTCCCTTTGCCTCTCTATTAATGTGCTTGGACACAGATCTGCGAACAGCCTGCCTCTTTTGTAAGAGCCTTTTGTGTCTTGCCCTCTTGTGCAAGGTGTCAATGACCGTGTTTTATCAAATCAGCAGTCTTCCCCATGATTGTGTAGCCTACAGAACTAGACTGAGAGACCGTTTAAGCCTTTGCAGGTGTTTCTGTGAGAGTGTGGCACCAGGTATCTTCAATACTGAACCATTTTACAATATTCAAATTTTCTGAGATACTGAATTTGGGGTTTTCTTTAGTTGTCAGTTATAATCATCAAATTAAAATAAATAAACATTTGAATTGTGTCAGTTTGTGCGGATATCAGTAAGGATTTCTTTACTAAAGTACCTATATTTTATGGAAAAAAACATTATTTATTACTTTTTTCATCAAGGCCTTTCTTTTCTTTTTTTTTAAATTAAGATTGTATTAGATTTCAGTTTACATAAGCAAAAATTACAGATTTCATGATCCTCATTAACTTGACTAATCATAAATTGTTTCATCTTTAAATACATAAGTAAAACGTCTTCTAATAAAACTATGACTACTGCCGCTCACTCGTTTTCCTTGACTTACAATTAAACATTTGGCTCAAAGAACAATATAATAAGGAATACAGACACATACACTCAATTTACTGCAGCCAATCCCCCCATGTTATGGCAGGTGGGAGAAAACCAGAGGATCCAGAGAAAACCGACGGAAACACAAAGTACATGTGAAACTCCACAAACCCCCGAAGCCTTGAGGCAGAAGTGTTATTTCCTATTCTATTCACTTAGCTAAATCCAATTAGCAAAAACCATCTACCAGACAAACAGTCTTAGTTCTGCTTAATACACTTATTGCTTTGTATTTGGGGGTTAGATAAACTGACATTAGTATTAAATATTGTGGGTGGATACAAATCTAATTATTTGTGATTACAGTGACAAAAGACCAGCCCTGGTATTGTATATTGTATATGTAGCAAGCCAATGTTTAGCTTAGACAGAGGCTATTTCTGGAGACTTGAGTTGAAGACATACCCTTTCATTTATACATTTACCATTAGAATTTGCCCTATTGAAGACATACCCTTTCATTTATACATTTACCATTAGAATTTGCCCTATTGAAAATTTCTGACTGTATTTTATTATTATTATTATTTTAACTATTTCTTTTTTGTACCAATGAGATAGTTTAATATGCAGCACATTGGTCAACATATAGTTAAAATAGTGCTAAATAAATAAAATTGACATTGACTGACTGACTGACTGACTGTCTGACTGACTGATTTGCAGCATGGTGACATAGCATTTACCAGAGTTGCCTCACAACAAGAATGTCCAAGGGATCTTTCTGTGCATAGTTTGCATGTTCTGCTCTGGTTGACTCCCACAATCCATGCAGATTAGGTCGAGTGGTCCTTTATATTCCATAAAAGTGAATGTGAGTGTGAATGGTCCTGGGTTCAATTCCTGGGCAAGGGGTAGTTTTCATGTTTTTTCCTTGCTTGTTTGGGTTTTCTCTGGGTACTCTCGTTTCTTCCCGCAGTCCAAAAACATGTACATTAGGTTGACTGGTAATTCTAAATTGCGTATGTACGTGTGTGTTGGTGATCTATCTAGGGTATACCCCTGCCTTTCGCCCTATGTGCACTGGGATTGGCTCCATTCAAACCGCTGTGACACCGAATTAGGGAATAAGAGGCTTCGAAAATGTATGAATAACTACCTGACTAAAAACTAACTAAATAACAATGAATGCAAGTTTAAATTGACATAAATTAGGCAGTATAATGTTAAACAAATGCTAATTAAAGAACTGGGCCACGCCTACTCAGCCTTATTAGTGCCTTCATTATATACACTTTAGTTCAACAGTGACGGGCCAAAACTTAATTAATTGCAGAAACAAAAATAATTGCAGTCTTTTGTGTTATGTCTCTCTACCAGTTTTGCACATCTAGAGACTAAAAATGTTCTTTCTTCTTTGCTTTGAAACTTTGAAAACCTTATATTATTTTTGTTCCACTTTACAATTATGTGCTACTTTGTTTTTTGTACATCAGATAAAATCTCAATAAAATACATGTATGCTTGTGGTTGTAACACTTGTGTTTTTATGCTAACCTAAATATCCTATTTGGTCCCATTACCATCTATGGGGGAAGTGGTGACTCAGTGGTTAAGGTGTTCGACTGTTAACCAGAAGATTATAAGTTTAATTTCCTTTATCACTACAGCTGGGCATCTCAAAAAGGCTCAATTGATTAATTGTATTAATGAAACCTCCTGATTAGGTTGTCTGACAAATGTTTTTTTACAATAAAGGAAAATTCCAGTACACTTACAAAAATTGTTTGTTATAGAATTACATTATTTCCTTACTATTCCAGCATGACACTAAACCCTATGCAAAATAAAAACACAAATTCCATAAATACATGCTGATTGGATTGGAAGTCCTGACTCTAACTCAACCCCATTAGGATGAACTGTAACTGTGACTGCACAACAGACCTTCTAACCTGTCACCTCCTCCTCTCTTCCAAGATGGCAGCTTGTGTGTGTAAGGAAGCTGTCTGTGCCACGCCCTCTTTCTGTAGCGTCGTCGTCCTGGAAACAAAATGGCTCCAGGACGATGACACATTATTTAGAGTTATAGAGTTTCTGTATGAACTTCCGCCCCTACACGAGCACTCCCGCGTGTGCATTCCCGTGTTTGTTTTGGTTTTGAGTCATGAGTTATATTATTCGCGTGTGCATTCCCGTGTTTGTTTTGGTTTTGAGTATTTGGTTATATTATATTATTTAATAAATGAGTGACTGCAAGATGGATACGACTTGGGGAAGTTCCTTACAGTGTGTTTGGCAGTTACCTCTTTATTGTAAGCAGACCAGAAAACATATTTTATGAGCAGATTTTTATTGATCATTGTTGGGTTCTAAAATCAGAACTAAGCAAAGGAAAAGATACCGATGCAGTTTAATGGATTAGTCCTCCTGTGCTAAGTATTTATTTTACACCATTAAGCAAGCAACGTTGTTCATAAGCATATTGTGTAATTGGTCATCATTTGCATTTTGTTTCACAAAAAAACGCCAGTGTTCACACAGTCCTGATCTCACCACTTCTAAACAGCTTTGGGACAACCTGAATTCTTTTGATGATTTGCAGTGTACGTCCAACAAATAACTCTGGGACTAATCAATAGATGCTGATGTTATTATACTTTCTGAAACCTGGTTAAGTAAAACAAAATAGTAATAGTAGCAATTTCCAAATAGTAGCATAAACAAAAATATGAAGTGTTTGTTATATTTGCTGCAATTACAGTTGCAAGTCTTTTGGACTTGGGATAGAGATCATCAAATGAGATCATCAAATAATCTCTATAAAACACTGGGACTAGTGACCTAATATATCTTTGTTCCCTGAACATTGCATCGAGTGTACTTTTGAAGTACTACTCTAAAAGGTTTATTTATGTGTGTCAAATCTGTTTAACAGGTAAATTCTATCCACATTTCCTGATGCATCAACAACAAGAAAATGTACAATGGCAAAACAAACCTAAAAATAATTAGAAAACTCTTAAAGTATAAGTGTCATAACGGGAGGAGGGAGTAGGACCGGGGATAAGAAGTGCACCTTAACGCAGGATTGGCGGATAGAAAACATACATTTTATTATTCATAATAAGTCCATAAGCAAGAAAACTAAACACGAGATCTAAACTTCCATGAACAAGATCTCCAAGAACGAGACTTGACCTGACTTGACTTGACATGACTAAACGAGACGAGCATTCACTTTAGACTTGGCATGACATGATCCAGAAAGGGAAAACAAAGCAGAAACGAAAGCAAAACAAAAACAATGATCCAACAACCAAAGGATAAGATGCTGCCGGCTTAAAAAGGCTATGCAATCAGCGCACGACAATGAGACTCAGCTGAGAAAGCGCAGCCAAGCTCGTGTGCACGTGCACCAAGCCGAGGGGGTGCATTACAGTACCCTCCCCTCTATGAACGCCTACAGGCATTCTCCTACGGGGGACCTTTGGAAAAAAAGGGTGAGACAGACCAGAATGAGAAAGCGAGAGCACAAGAGTATGAGAGCCAGAACGAGAAAACAAGAGACAGAATGATAGTATGACAGAACTAGAGCCAGAACGAGAAAACGACAGAACAAGGGTTAGAATGAGAAAACGAGAGAACGAGAGCCAGAATGAGAAAACGAGAGAAACAGAGCCAGAAAGAGAAAACAAGAGCCAGAAGGAAAGAACGAGAGAATACGAGCCAGAATGAGAGAACAAGAGCCAGAATGAGAAAACGAGAGAACGAGAGCCAGAAGAAGAGATCACAAGAGACCAAGAGCCAAAACGAGAGCCAGAGAGCCAGAACGAGAAAGCGAGAGAACAAGAGCCAGAAGGAGAGATCACAAGAGACCAAGAGCCAGAATGAGGACACTAGGGGGCGAGAACGAGAACGAGAGCACGAGGACAATAGGGGGCGAGAACCAAAGCACGAGGACACTAGTGGATGAGAATCAGAGCACGAGGACACTACAGGAGGAGAAGGTACTCAGCCCGCTGTACACATAAGGGGTCCAGGTCCATGAATAATTCATAATCTATGAGGGGCAGGATCAGGGCAAGGCTTCCAGGCCGCCACAGGAACAGAACAAGGTTCCTTGACCACCTCTGGACCAGGAGACGAGACGAGAATTTACTTTAGACTCAGCATGACATAATCCAGAATGCGAGAACAAAGCAGAGACGAAAGCAAAACAAAAACAATGACCCAACAAACAAAGGATAAGATGCTGCCGGCTTCGCAAAGGCTACGCAATAAGCGCACGATAATTAGACTCACGCACTCACGGGATCGCTAAAGCGCAGCCTAGCTCGTGTGCACGTGATCGCGCGCCGGCAGCCAGCCAGAGAGGTTCAAGCCGAGGGGGGTGGGAAATTAAAATAACCTGAGTAGTCATGTTCAAAAATCCATGACTAATGGACTATTTTTATAATAATTAGATAAATCAACAGGCCATCAATTTCATCAAACAATATTACTCTTAAAAGCCTTATCTCAGTGTTATCAAAAGGGTTTGATGTTATTACCACCCAGAACAGTATTGACCAGCTATGTTTTCAAAGAGCTGTTTTCTCTTTGAAAACAGAAAACGGGAGATCGACCCGGTTCTTCGATCTTCGAGCGAATACTTTCTCTCCCAGCTCAGAGAGGTGTTCCAAAACCCCGCAGGGGGACTGGATGTACCCTCCAGACTGTTTAGCCTGAAACAGGGTACCCAATCAGCAGCCGATTACGCTATCTCTTTCCGAACCCTGGGTGGAGTGGCATGAACGAAGTTGCGTCAAAGCATTATTTAAAGAAGGATTAAATACGGACCTTCAAGCAGAATTAGTGTGCCGTGGTGACTCAGACTCTTACAATGAGTTCATCCAACGGCCTATTCGAACTGACAACCTTAAGCGCAATCTCGCATTACCCAGGAATCCCCGAACCAGTACGAACGTGAGAGAAAACAGTCCCCCATCGCATCCCTCAGAAACCGAACCTATGTGGGTGGGAACAATTCCACCTCTGTTTTTACTGCAGGGAATCTGGGCACGATCTCTCACAATGTCCGCTCAAGCCCCGCAAACCCCGTGATAAAGTGAGTACTAACATTTATTCCATTCAGCAAGATTTAAGTCTGTCCGTATCAGCTAGGCTACGGTTTAACAGGGTATCTCGCCTTTTCTCTGCTTTAGTTGACTCGGGATCGGCAATAAACATCATAGACGAAGAGGTGGCACGTAAACTCTGTGTGCCCACCGTCCCGTGTAACCCCGCGATCCACGTCACCGCCATTGATGGGCGACCCATTGGACCCGCTATAAATAAGCGGGACACTTCTATCTTTAGAAATCAATCACACACATACAAAAAAGATTTCTTTTTATGTTACGGCAGCACCTAAAACGCCGCTTGTTCTGGGAGGAGAAATTTCAGACTGGTCCCCATTATTTCTCACAAACTGTTTATCAAATAAGAGGGCTTACTCTAGAGCCTGCCTTAGAACCGAAGCTGACACAAAAGATGTGCCCCACTGCTAAAGCGATTTAACGGAAGTGTTCAGTAAAGAGAGAGCTACGGCATTACCACCACACTGAGAGGGCGATTGCAGAATCGATCTAATGCCCAACACAACTGCACCTAAAAGCCGGATCTACCCGTTATTTGGTCCCGAATCGGAAGCTTTAGATAACTACATTGAGGAAGCACTCAAACACAGGCACATTCAGACATCAAGCTCCCCTGCCACGGCAGGGTTTTTCTTTGTAGAAAAAAAGGACGGCGGGTTGAGACCCTGTATCGACTATAGAGGACTGAACGCTATCACTGTAAAGTATCGATACCCGCTTAGAGCAACTATTATACGCACGCGTCGTCAAGAAACTAGACTTACATAGCGCTTACAATTTGATCCGCATTCGCAGGGGAGATGAGTGGATGACCGCGTTTATCAACCCCACGTGGAATTATGCAGCATGGTTCGTGTAACACGCCCGCAGTTTGAGGACTGGTACCAACGGAGTGCAAGGGTCTGGGAAGTCACTCATGTACGCATCCATAGGGCTGTGCAAAGACAACGGATGCATGCGAACAGGCGCAGGCACCCCCATCGTGACTAAGAACCTGGGCAGCTGGTATGGCTGTCCACCCGAGCTCTGAGACTAAAACTCCATTTCAGAAAACTAAGCCCCAATACATAGGCCCATTCAAAGTGTTATGAGGAAATTAACGAAGTATCTTATCGTTTACAGCTTCCCTCACATTACAGGATTTCTCCGACCTTCCATGTCTCGCTACTAAAGCAACATCACGCCCCTGCATCAACCGCCGAACCCACACAGGGAACCCTTGGCCTTATTGAGCTGGAGGATGGCCCGGCTTACGAGGTCCCGGAAATCCTGAACTTTCGTCGACGCAGGGGCTTTATGGAATACTTGGTTGACTGGGAGGGGTACGGACAGGAGGAACAATGCTGGGTAAAAAGCAGAGACATATTGGACCCCTCACTTATCGAGAACTTTTACACCAGTCACCCTGACCGTCCGGCTCCACGCCCCAGAATACGGCCTCAAAGAATGCCTGGAGGCATCACTAGAGGAGGGAGTACTCTGACTTTAATATCTGAACCTACTGCGGTTTACGTTTACATCTCTGCTCAGCATCTTGGATTTGTCTGCCTGTATCACTGTTATATTAAACTCTCTGGAATAACTTTATGCTGTGTCTGCATTCATGGATCCGGCTAAGCCCCATCGTCACAGTTTCCTTCGCATATCCCTATATGTTGTACTCTGTATAATCATGTATGTGACAAAAATTTAATGCATTTCCCTTTCTCTAGCCAACATATTTTCATCTGTATCCTTTATCGCTCTAACTTGCAGTACATTCTCCCTAGCTTTGTCTCTCTGCAACCTCCTAACAGCTACAACCACTTGGTTTATGGTAAAAGCTACATCGTTTACTAGTAGTTAAAACGATCTAATATGCAAAACTTCAAAACAACGGCATGGCAGAGCCAGAAAAAAACGGTAGAACAGAAAGAGAAAGTTTGACATGAGCCTGTAAACTAATCAATATAAAGGAAGGGAAGAAATTAGTGTCCTGCTTGTAAACAAGGACTACGACAAAAAAAATTTAATTTTAAAAAGTTGCTGAAATTACAAGTAATCCATGTAATTAAAGATCAGTTAATTTGTTGAAAATTCTAATGTTATCTGTATCGATAGTTACCATGTTAGGCACTATTCTCATAGTGAGCGGAGTGTAATGATGACACCTATTACACAAAACACAATACAATATCATTAGACCGGCAACATTGAGAGGTTCAGTAGACTTGTGAGAGAGTGGCTTGAGAGAGAGATGACATCAGCAATCAATTCAAAGACAGAAAAGAAAGGAGAGACATAAAAAAGTAGAGCAGAGTAGATAGGACAGAGGTGTGAGGACAGCAAGGCTTAGGTTGATTAATGCTCCTGGAACATGGCTGATCAAACAGGCCACATCACAGAGCATGTCACAATTGGACATCCATTAATCCTGAGAGACTGATAAAAAAAACACAGGAAACCATCCTATCATTCAAACTATTGAATTTTTATTAGCACAAATTACAGACAGTGATAGTCAAGTTAAAAGACCATCATCATACGCACAGAGATGTTGGGCTTTTATTAGTGTTATAATGCTCTAATTTACTGCCGTGTAAGTCAGGGCACAGAAAAAACCTCTTCTCATGGATGACGAGGTGATTGTGAGACAGAAACAGGTGGCGTCAGGGGACTCAGCATTGTGAGAGAGTGTCTGTATGTGATGTGGAGAGAGAACAAAGGGCACAGGCAAGGACACATAAAAGGGTCTGGTTTACTCACAGCTCTCAATCTCCAAAGTGCAGTTTTGCTCATCTAATGGGTAGCGTCGCAGGTCCATCATACATGCTGCAGTGGTGGTGATCCTGAATGCAGAGCACACACACACACAGTTATTGGCACCTCTCAAGGACACTTGGGACAAAGCACCCTTCTTTTTACCTCCCCTGTTTTTTTTGTTCTCTCTCTCACTCACTCACTCACTCACTCACTCTCTCTCTCTCTCTCTCTCTCTCTCTCTCTCTCTCTCTCTCTCACACACACACACACACACACACACACACA
>JAOTRA010070558.1:0-14272 GCA_026260255.1 Pseudolaguvia tuberculata | reverse complement strand
ATATATATACTTAAGGAAAGTTTTAAAACGTCAACAAATTTATCCAGATAAGGGTAACAGCAGATCTTATACTAATCCTAGGTAAAAAAAAAAGCACGATGTTGGCGAGAACATGTGAAACTTTGCAGACAGACACTGCAAGTCTTCTATTCCGTTATTCCACATTAACCCCTACTTTAAGGCCAATGCCACATGGACAAGAGATCGGAATCATCTTGATGACAGAAATATATCATTTATCACAAACCTGATAGCCACAAGCAATCAATTCCTCAGGTCAAAAGCCTCAAGACAGATCTGTACATAGACTAAAAGGGTTCGAAAACCTCATATATTACCGCTCTCCGAGTTCTGGTTTTGTACGTTTCTCATTAAAAGTTTGTTAATGAATGCTTAGCCACAGGTAAAATTGTAGAAATTACACAACACAAACAAGGGCTGTTAGTAACAAAAATTATTATATTACTTTAAATCTTCTTCTTCTTCTTCTGCTGCTTTCGGCTGCTCCCGTTAAATAAAATACTCAATATAAAATCAATCAAAAACAGTGAGCTCATTTGTCTATGGTTTAAAATAATCATGCACAGTAACTGACAACAGAGGTATGTGCAAGATTCTATAGAACTATACGATAATGTTTTATGAAGTTTTATTAGTATTATGAAACCATTCTGAACTAAGTTCTTATGTCCAACATATCCAAATATTATATGACACAATTGCCCTTGAATTAACCCCAAGTTAGGAGGAACAATCATTCTTATAAGTATGATTAGAATACTCTAGAAAAGTCGATGAGTCGATTTTCGTTACTACTTTTACCAACATGTCTATTAACTATTGTCAACAGACCAATACAGGGACTCTGCACCGCAACGATCTGTAGAACGCTTAAGCAATAAGTGACTCACTTTTTGTCTGTTGACTCCACAACTTGTAACCTCTGAAAAAGTTCAGGGGACAGGAAAGGGCAGTCTTCCCCCTTCCCTTCTAAAAGCATCGAGCCATGTGGTGAGTTCTGTTTGATCCGATGTTCATCACACAAGTCGACTGTTGCTTTATTGAAACACATAAAAACAGAAAAGTAAGCTAGTATTTACAATCAGTATTGCAGAATATATGTTCACCATTGTTGCTGGTTTGAGGAATAATCTGTGCCAATGATGATTCCTGGACAGGGATGGTAAAATTTGAAGCAGAGTGTTCATTTCTCTTTCCAATAAATAATTTTACTCTTTCTAAACACTGCTCCGCCAACCTCACCATCTTCTCCACCTCCTCCACCTCTCCAACAACTGTCAGGGAAACAAATCACAGAGAAAATGTAAAAATATATAACATATAATTAGAAACATCTTCAAACCATTTAGATCTGATAGAACTTAATCTTCAAAAACTAACCAAATAATTCCTCCCCTTTTAAAGTGTAAAATTACTAATAAATTGCTGGTAGGTTTGGTAAACAAACCTATTTATGTCAATATCCAAATCAATTCATCCATCCATCCATCCATCCATCCATCCATCCATCCATCCATCCATCCATCATTATCAGCAAGTTTATTTCTCTTTTATTAATTTGTTCTCAGAAACCAACATCATAATTTATGAACTGCCTTATAAATATTGTATTTCTGTGTTTCCTGCAGTGAAAAAAAAAGAGTACTTGTTTTTAGAGGGATTTTCATATACTAGTTGTATATGAAAAATCACTCAAACTTTAATCTCCACCTCTTAATGCTGCATCCTGGAGAAGGGCATGAGAGATGTAGTTGATACTTCTTAAGTATTCACAGTAAGCTTCCTTAAAAAAAGAAGGAAGAGAAAGAAGAAATTAAAGATTTGATTCCTCAAACACATACTTATTTACATAGATAGTGGTAAAAATCTGTCCTGTTAAACATTAGTTAGTCGGTTAATCATGATACACATTATTATTACAAATATTTATAAACTCCATATGAACAAACATCCCATAATATATGTGAAATGGCACGACAAAATGCAATGTTACTGAAGGCAGGGTATCAGATGTTCTCTTAATGCTTGCAAGGGTTTCCTACGGGTACTCCGGTTTCCTCCCACAGTTTAACAACATGTACATTAGGTTGATTAGTGATTATAAATTTCCCATAGGAGTGAATGTGTATGTGTGTATGTGTTGTTCGTCTATGTGTGGCCATGTGATGAAATGGCGACCTGTCCAGGGTGTACCCCTGCCTCTCGCCCTATGTGCTCTGGGATAGGCTCCAGCAGAACCGTGACCCTTTGGGAATAAGCGGGTAACAAGATGAATGAACGAATAAATATATATAAATATGCGTTTTTGAACGCAGCCCATATGTCATGAGCGTAGTTACCTTATGTTTGTTAGCTGAATCCAACTGAATAGCCACTTTCACCAGTCGCATAGCGTTTTGAAGAGGTTTATGATTAATGTCATTGGCAGAACAGGCCATTGTACATAATTATACTGTTCTTTTTTATTATCTGCACCCAAAAGCGCAACATTCACAATAATAACACGTTCAATGAACTAGTAAACAAACAGGAATGAAGAAACTAAACCAACCGAAAAACCCGGATGTAAGTCTTCAAAATAAAGGTCATACGCAAGCTATATAAAAAAAAAATTGCAATCCATTTTAATTTAAACGTCGTTACTGATCTGAGAACTCAAATATACTGTGTATGTATGTGGCATCATTCATGTTGTTTTTATGAATCGAATGACAGTCATGGATAAACAGGCGGAAACAACCAGAAGAACCTTTTAGTTGCTGGCTTAATTTCGAACAATTAATTAATTAATTAATTAAGCCATTCATTCATTCATTCATTCATTCATTCATTCATCTTCCTACCCGCTTATTCCCTAATTTAGGGTCACGGGGTCTGCTGGAGCCTTTTCCAGCGCACATAGGACGAGAGGCAGGGGTACACCTTGAACAGGCCCATCACAGGGCCACAAATAGAAGTTTGCATGTGCTCCAAAAACATGTACATTAGGTTGATTGGTGATTGTAAATTTCCCATAGGAGGGAATGTGTGTGTGAGTGGTTGTTCGTCTATGTGTGGCCCTGTGATGGACTGGCGCCCGGTCAAGAGTGTACCAATTTATTTATTAATTTATTTATTTATTCAAAATAAGGACATGCTCTTCAGGGCCACTCAAGTTTCTTATATGACCCCTTGTACATCCCTGTCAGAGTTTACATAGATGTAGACTTTACCCCTCAAGGCTTTGCAGAAATTTCAGAATATTTTAATGTTTGTTGGTTTAAACATTTAGAAAATTTTGCAAACAAAAAGTTTACTTAAACACAGTACTGGTGTAATTTCATTTAGATAAGAAAATACTTTTATTTGCCATATCAAAGTTCAATTGAAGGCCCTTAACATTTGTTTAAATAGATCCTCTTTGTCAGCAAGTGGCCACTTGTTTGATTTTGGTGCATATTGAACAGATTAGAAAAAAATCTGACACCCCAAAGATTAAGAAAGGCATATAAAAATCCATAATCCGTGTATGAATTTCTTACCATTTTTAATAAACTAATTCTCTGTCAGTAACTACTAATTTCCAAAATCTTGTTGGAAATGTGGGCTACGGTTTATGCCTGTCTTTATTATTAAGAAAATATTTAAGAAAATAATTTCCTCATTGTGCCCTGAGATGGCCTGTCGACCCGTCCAGGGTGTACCCCTGCCTCTCGCCCTATGTGCGCTGGGATAGGCGCAGCAGACCCCAGTGACCCCGGATTCGGGAATAAGTGGGTAAGAAGATGAATGAATGAATGAATTTCCCCATTGTGGGATTAATATAATCAATCTAATTATCTTATCCATGGCTGTCATTCATAATAAGCATGGGTGTATTGTGATTAAATCCTGACACAAATTTAAGACAGTCTTTATTACCCAGCAGTAATACAAAAGTCTGTTGCCTATTTATTTGACAAAATATTATAATGCTTTTCTTTGACCGAATAGTTTATTTCGTGTTAATTTCTTTTTCCCACTAGAGGGCGCCCTTAGAAAAGGAATTTAAAAATATTTGGTTGGTCAAAGTATTTACAGTAAAACAATTTATGCAGCAGTCTGTCCATAATGGTATATCTATAAATCTTATAGTTTATTTTTCTACATTTGGGATTAGGATTTCTGTGTATAGGAAATTTATATTTACTGCCTTTGCAGTAAAATGTATGTTCATATAGAGGTATTTAAGTATTAACTCTTTATTACGATTCAGTATTTCATCCCATAGACTGCAGTGAAAAAAAAATATTTTGCAAGAAAAAAGTCCTCTGAGGAATCTGAATTGGTTTCAGATTATATTTATGTCATCACAGTACTTTTATTGCTGTATTTTGTACACTATCAAAGTCATTGTATTATATTCATACTGCCTTGGAAGGTCTCGGGTTTGATTTCCGGGCCAGCGATCTTTCTGTGCTGAGTTTGCATGTTCTCCTTGCGCTTTTGTGAATTTTCTCCGGGTACTCCGGTTTCCTCCCACAGTCCAAAAACATGTACATTAGGTTGATTGGTGATTCTAAATTGCCCACATGAGTTAATGTCTGTTTAAGTGGTTGTTTGTCTATGTGTCACCCTGCAATGGACTGGCGACCTGTCCAGGATGTACCCCTGCAACTGTGTTCTGGGATAGGTTTCTGTGAAACCTGTGACCCTGAATTAGGGAATAAACGGCTTAGGAGATGAATGAATGATTAAATAAATAAATAGATATGTAAAATTAGAGTGGATTCAGTCATAAATCTGATTAATATATCACAATAGCTGGCTTTAAAAGAAGCAACACTGGCAAAGATGTAAAACGTCCAGTCCTAAGATCTTTCCCAAGTCTTAATCACCAGGGAGGTTCCATTCAGCTTTATACATTTGTACTCATTTTATTATAGCCTTATTAGCTATTTATGAGTTTTCAACACAGTTCAATAACATCGAACCTAGATCTGACTTGTCAGGCTCTACTGCCTATAACCAGAAGAATTAATTACAATTGATTAAACTCATCTTCAAAAGAACCTGTCCCTCATCTAATAATAATTCACAATTACTTTTTGTTCTTTAATCAGAGGAAGTTTCTTTCTAAAGGAAATTGTCGAACAAATCTTTCTTCACGGTTGGAGGAATAGGGAACCGGAGAAATTCTAGTTAATGATTCACTATTGAATGCCATCAGAAAATTTAAATACGGTTTATTGTAGACATTCATAATGGAATTTTAACCAGATTTTAAGTGGGTGCTATTGCGTGACAGTGTATGCTAATTGGTACAAATTTTACTATGAGGAGTACAAATAAAAGTCAATCTCTGCGTACAAATTGTCCAGTACTTCATTCTGGATGAGCCACATTAATTCACAACTTCACTTAGAAATTCTGACACCTGCTTTTATTTTTGAATGCAAATAGAAGTTTCAAGAAGAACACATCAATTGCAATCTATCATTTTCTTTTTTTATAAAAAAAGAAAACCCTCATAAAAAACCCTTTTGACATTTGTAATTGATGGCTAAATGGTTTTCCCTGTTTTTTAAAAAAAAAAAATGATATAGCTATGTTTTAAAATAAGATAATGAAATGTAAATTAAAAATATAGCTACACTATAGCCTAATTATATGAAATTGTATGGTGTGTTCAAAGGCAGCTGGATGATGTTTTACAGTGCAGAAGAACATTGATGTACTTGAGAAGAAACACAGGCAAAGAGATGAAATTTTTTCCATTTGCCAATTCAGTCATTAAACCTGCATCCAAATGAACATGATGTGTAGTTGCTGAAGGCAAAAATTACAAGAACAAACAGAAACTGTAAACAAATGCAGCAAAATTTGGTAATTTTTATTGGTTCTAGTCTCACCTGACAACGAAGTATGCCATTTAAAAACTGTTCAACATAAGTGATAAATGTAGTTTCTATTTACAACAATTGTTTGTTTAATTACTGATGTGACAAAGCTCTTTCAAAATGTTATCAAATACAGCTGCTTTTGCTACCCTTTTGATAATTTGGCTTTGATTTTAAGCCTAATGATGGCTTGTTTTGCTGGTAGTCACAGCACTTTGGACTTCATATTGAGAGTTTACAGCAACAGATTTCAAATGCAACTCTAGAGCTTTTATCTGCTTACCAGAAGCAAAATAATAAGGCAATAATGCAGTTGGTCGGCCATGGAACAGCTGAGCAGCCAATTGCCCAGTTACCTTTAGTCACTTACACATTGTAGTGAACGACATATGTACAGTTTCCTAATACCATTTACCAAAAGTAGATCTAAATATCTCTAGTATCCTTTCCCAAACAGCTAATATCTATAAATGCCTTATTGGTGTCTTTTATCAACGTTGAAATATGTGTGAAAAATATTACACAATATTACAATATTATATTATGGTGATGTAGTGGTTAGCATGGTCACCTCACAGCAAGACGGTTCTCTGCTGAGTTTTCCCGGCTACTTCAGAGATATCTAAATTGCCCATAGGGGTGACTGTGTGTGGTTGTTTTTCTATGTGTAGCTCTGCCTGGCCCCTGCCTTTTGCTCAATGTGGGATAGACTCCAACAGACCCCAGTAACCCTGAAATAGGGAATAAGCAGGTTAGAAGATGAATTAATGAAAGATACACTTACTTCACCACCACTTTTAGCAACCATTATATCCTAGTCTCCATAGAACTCCATAGAACTCAGGAATACTGGGAACACATTATTGATGGGGTGCTATTCTAATTCAAGGCTATGCACTATGCACACACATTAACATACTCATTATATAGCCAATACACCTAATAACATGTTTGGGGCAATAGAACAAAAACTGGTGGTTTCCCCCATTTCATCCCACTGTCCTATTGTAGAGTCTCTTGCTGTGGGTTTTTCTAACGGACATTAAGAATTTACACTAACTGTGTTTTAGCTGAATTGTGTATTTAATTTTACTTCTTCTGGCATAATTCGGATGTTGCTAAATTCAGATATTGACAGATATTGATTGTTTTTCCAAAACAAAGTTTTCTTTATGTGTGTGCAACGAGATTGTCATGGCAGAATACTGAAATACCTTAGTTGCATGAGAGAGAAAGACAGAGAAGAAATTTATTACATTTTACTAAACCTGGGCTCCCCAGGTTTACTTGTTTCTTTCCATTTCAGCACCCAGTCATTGGGGTTCCTTCAGAATGCTTAGCCATACAAAGTCAGACTAAATGAAAAGAACAATTGACCCACAGAGGGCAGCAGCACACTACAAACACTAGCCTATATCCTTAAAAGGAAATATTCAAAATATGTTTTCTCTAGCTTTCTCTTTATACCCCACTTTCTTTCTCAGAAGAGGTAGGCAGTTGTAACTAATGGATAACTATTTACATCAAGCCTATGCCCCCACCTCCATCTTTCCACCTCCTCACCTAACTAAGGCATGTACAAAGATTGACAGATCAGCAATTTCTGCTTAACAGCTTTAATTAAAGCTAATTTACTTTGCTGATAGCATTCTCATCCCCCTCCGTCCATTCCAATTAGAGGCAGTATTAGTTTCCTAACATTTTGAATCAAATATGTCTATTGGAAAGCAAAGGTTACCCAGAGACAACAGAACCTCTGGTGTGCCACTGATGCTTAGGAAAAGTTATAGATATCCTATAATGCATGATGAGCTACAGCGATTCATCGATCAAGCAAATACCTGGTGCTAAGAACCATATAGATTATACTAAAGCTAAATTACTTAGTTGCATTCCCTCCCAGTCTTGGTTAGTCTTTTCTTTGCTCTTTAACTCTTTAAGCAGAAGCTATTCTTTGCTTTGATACTTGCATTAGTGCATCTTACTGCCACAGGACCCATTTCACATTACCCTTGTTTTTTTTTTGGCTATAGATTAAAGCCTAATGTCTTTTTAGTGACTCTCTGATCTTTTTCTACTACTAATGTCTTTTAGTGAACTTTAACATATAGTTTAATTCTATAAGAAATACAACATTCCCAACTGTGATAGGTAAAATCAAACATGAGACGTACAGATTTAAATCAGATCTGCTATTTATTTAGACTATTCAAACAGCAACCAAGCCCAATTAGCACTGCTCAAGTCAAGAAAGTCATTAAAAGAACACCCTAATTATTGGGTGCGCAGTTAAAAAATAAAAAAATAAACAGTTTTTCTCTTAATTTTATTCCAATTTTCTAGTGGGAGATAAGATGAGCATAATGATTTCAAGTTTATTTTGCAAATACAACAGACTTGATTCAGGTTTCTACCATGAAGTTTATTATAGAATTGAAAAACATTGGGGCGGCACAGTGGCATAGTGGTAAGCACGGTCGCCTCAAAACAAAAAGGTCCTGAGTTCGGTTCCTGGGTTGGGGGTCAGAGTTTCCATGTTCTCCATGTGCTTGTTTGGGTTTTCTTTGGCTACTCCGGTTTCCTTCTGTTTAGGTTTTTCTTGTATAGTTGATTGTTTACCCTTATGAGTTTCTGTATTTATATCTCTTTGTCTTCTATCCTTCATCATTAGGGTTTGTGATGTATATATGTGTAAATTAAATCCTTTTTTATTGAATTGAAAGGGTTAATATGATTGTGATCAACATTGATTCATCTTCTTACCCACTTATTCCCTAATTCACGGGTCACGGGGTCTGCTGGATCCTATCCCAGCGCACATAGGGCAAGAGGCAGGGATTACACCCTGGACAGCTCGCCAGTCCATCTCAGTGTGATCAACATATGTGTTTAAAACTTTGACCTTTCTACAACATTCATAATATTGGATAGCTTTTCTGGGGACTTTATATTAGTATGAAAACAATACCATTGTTGTATCCAAATTGGAGTTGCAAAGTTAATTTACATGTTTTGGCAGGAACTGACACTGCCTCTAGCAAAGACTTTTCATTTCTCTGCTTTTAGGTGAAGCGGTTATGCTGTGTATGAACAATTCATTCATTACTGTGAGTTCTTGCTCTTCCTGCCCCAGCATGGCCCAGCTGTCCAAAACTGCAGAGTGGAAGGTCAGTGACTCCTCTGTTTCCGAACTGTATGTTTTTCACTGCATTCTTAATAGTCACAAAAGACTTTCATTTAGAAATTTCAAAAGCCTTTAACACGAGAGCATTTGCTAAGGGCACTTTTGATTGCTAATTCAATGCTGCCATTCAAAAATCACTTTGTCATTGTAAATAAGCCTTTGATAGGGTGTTTGAAAGCTTCCTGCAATAAACAACAAGCCTGCTGCTTGTTCCTTACAACCTGTCTAGCTCAACTTCATGGGTGTAACGCAGTGTTTCATCAGCAGCCTGTTGTTCCTGTTAAAAAGATCTTCTTATTTTCTATTTTTTTCTCTCAATGACATCAAGCTATTATGTTCACCATTTCCTTTCTCAAACGATATTCTCATTAATTTGAATATTAATTTCACCTTCCTTTTGGTGCAGGCAACATAGGTATTAATCTCCTCACTGGGTTGCCAACCCGCCTACCCTTTTCCTCATCTATGGGCGCCACACTGAGCCTTCCAAGAGGAACTGTCTCCCTCTGTCAGTGTCAACGTGAAACACTTTCATATAAATGCTAATCCATTCAGTCACTAATTCATGCATTCTTTTGATTGTGCACTGGAGAAAAAAATTAAATACAAGAAACAAAAAAGTTTGTTCTGGAAAAGCAAGGCGATTGACAAACACAGTCGTTGCTTTCATTAATTGAAATTCTGGAGGCTATAAACCAAGAAAACCAACTTGAAGTATTGAAAAAACACATTCAGTTCAACAACATTCATATTTATTTATCTATCTATTTGATTCACTTGACAATGCTGATGCTGCAATCACTGATCCGTAGCACATCACTGACCCATTTTCATAATAATTTTGGTGCTCGCATTTGCTTACTGATCTGATGCTTTGATCAAGCAGAACGACAGTTCACGAGGGACTTTCACAATGTGCTCTGTTAAAAAATTAGTTTAGAAGAGACACAGAATTAATGGAATCCAAGCCTGTAATTCACTGAAATGTGCAGATGAATTGAGGACAGTTTATAAATGTGGACTGAACAAACCCAAGAAAATAGATGTAATTGCAATAATGTCCATACTAGCATTTGATTTAAGCCAACTTGTTCAGTAAATTATTATATTGAAACATTCTAGTCATAAATAAAATCTATTGTTTAGTGTCTAGATTTTTCAGGAGTAGAACATTAAAAGAAGACATGGTTTATTGTGTCCAGTGAGGCACAGCCTGTTTATTGATAAAGCATTTTCATGATTGTCATCCTTGATATTTATCTACATTTAGTGTACATTTGTTCTGGATCATTGTATATTGTAATTGAAGGTAAGCGAGCACTTACTGTGCTTACTGAACTTACTGTGAAACCAGCAGGCAGAATTGTTATCACTAAAAAGCAATTGGTTAACAGAACATAAAAAAGTAGTCACGGTGGATTAAAGGATCTGATAAGCCAGATCAAATGCAGAATTGTTTAGAATTGTAGCTGATGACAAATAATGTACAGATATGTTTGGTAGTAATGTCTGCTAGGGCCAAATACTGATCTTATGTACTCATACTTGTAAAAACACTCTGATACCAAAGATCCATGCATCCATGCATCTGACATCACCGACAGAACTTTTAGTGCACAAAGACAAAGCAGCAGCAAAAGAATGTCAGGCTCAGCAATGTGAAAATAGTTCAAAAATAATAATGGCAATCTATGCACGGAAGACTGCACAATTTGTTTTGTAAACATATAATAAGATGTAAGATGTACAGAAGTAATAATTAGCCATTAAAAAAGAAATTAAATCTAGCTAGTGTGGAGTTTGCATATTCTTCCACAGTCCAAAATCATGTATATTAGGTTGATTACGGATTCTAACTTGCCCATAGAAGTGAATGTGTGTGTGAGTGGTTATTTGTCTATGTGTGCCTCTATGTGGACTGGCAAACTGTACAGGGTGTACCCCTGCTTCTCGTCCTATGTGCGCTGGGATGAACTCCCAGAAAACCCCAGTGATCTCGAACTAGGAAATAAGCGTTAAGAAGATGGATGGATGAATGAACGAACGAATGAATGAATGAAGGTAAATCAAATGATTCAGTAGCCAAGTAAACTATATGTCCAAACTTATTTGGGCACCTGCTCATCACATCCATTTGTGAGTTGACCATGTTATTTTAGATGTAATCTCCAAACTATAATATCCACACATCTGGAATGGCTTTATACTAGTGTTTAAGTGTGGCTTTGGGAATTTGCTCATTCAGCCAGGAAATAATTAGGGAGATCAGTCACTAATGTACACTGAAGAGGTCTGGCATAGAGTCAGCATTTTGGTTCATCTCAAAGATGTTCAGTTTACCCTCTTAGTCATTTCACAAGGAATAATCCTAATGCATCAGCATATAGGAGAAATTCTAGACAAGGTTCCATTTTATAGTAACAGTTTGAGAAAGACATGCTTATGGTTGTGCTGGTAAGGTGGATACAATATATTATATTTTTCAATAAACTGTAGTAGCAGTGTGTGTGTGTGTGTGTGTGTGTGTGTGTGTGTGTGTGTGTGTGTGTGTGAGTGATTGTTCGTCTATGTTTGTGCCCTATAATGGACTGGTGACATGTCCAGGATGTACCTCTGCCTCTCACCCTACAGGGAATAAGCGGGTAAGAAGATGAATGAATGAATGAATGAATGAATGAATGTAATTGTACTTTAGCCACATTTCTAGACATACAATTGAAGTCTACATCCTATAACACAATTCTGAGAATGAAGGAGACAAATACTGATTTAAACATGTGTGTGTGTGTGTGTGTGTGTGTGTGTGGTTTTTTGTCTATGTGTGTGGTTTTTTGTCTATGTGTGGCCCTGAGATAGACTGGCATTTTGTACAGGGTGTACACCTGTCTTCTACGCTATGTGCACTGGGATAGGCTACAGCAGAACCCCCCCCCAGTGCCCAGTGCCCAGAAGCCAGCACTAAACAAAAGACAATTGAAAAACCGTGCGCCATTTGCCAATGCCCACAGTTTGCTAAAATGATGGATGCTGGAAAATTGTCAGAAAGTCGATTTTTCCAATGAATCTTCTGTTGAATTACACCACAGTCCTGCAAATGTTGCAGGAGACGTACTGGAGTCCACATGGATGGTCTAGGGCTGCTTCCAGTATTGGGATGTGCAAGAGATCTGCAGAATGGAAAGCAACATCAATAGTCTAAAATACCAAGAAATTTTACCTCTTATATTAAAATAACTCTTATTAATATACCTTTTATACTTCCAACCATAAAAGAGGCCAAACTCTGCAGCAGGATGGTGCTCAATCGCATACTTCCATCTCCACATGAAAGTTCCTCAAGGCGAAGATCATCAAGATTCTCCAGGATTGGCCAGCCCAGTCACCAGACATGAACATCATTGAGCATATGTGAGGTAGGATGAAAGAGGAATCATGGAAGACAAAATCAAAGAATATTGATAAACTCTGGGTGGCATGCTAGACTGCTTTCTTTGCTATTCTTGATGACTTCATCAATAAATTGTATGAATCCCTGCCAAACCGCATGTATGAAGTCTTTCAAGCTCATGGAAGTCATAAGCTAATAAATTTGGATCTCACAGCACCACTACTTAATTTGCTGACATATTTTTGTATTTGCAGTAAATTTGTTCAGTTTCTGTATAGGCAACAAAACTTGTCTTGTCAAAATTTTACCTTTCTGTATTGATTAAATAATATATATTTTTTCAGTGAAATTCATTTATTTCAGTGCATTTAACATCATTTGGGAGGGTTTTAGCCATCATATGAGCTATTTCTAACAACAATTGATTAATTAAAAGTCAGGTTAATAGCAGGTGTTTTTACAAAATAGATATAATGGTTAAATGCTGAGGTTCTGCAACCTTTTCAAATTGTCTATCTCTGCTGCAAGAGAAATATTAAGATGTTGCTTATTCTTTCATAGGTAAATGCTCAGCATGCAGGTATTATTTTTATATGAAAACTCTGAAGGCTGTTTTTGCCCAGATTTAATAAAAGTGCTTTGATATTAAGATTGAATAACATGGCATGGGATTCAAAATAAACAATAAGGGTTTAAACAGATATATGGACATGCCTGGCATTTAGTTTCTGTGGTTGGAAATAAAATTAAAGTTGCCTTTTAAACCAAATCTTTCCAAACCCTAGGGTATAGGGTAAATATACCAAATAAAATGATTTCATGACTTACCTGTAAAATGTACAAATATTTTAATCTTTCACATGAAGACTAATGTATATATGCATACATTGGCCACTTAATTTGGAACACAGAAACACCTACTCATGCACAAAGTATGATTGGGAAATGTTGTAGCTCAGTGCCTAAGATGGTGGTTGCTAATTAGTCGTTTGGAGTTTGATTTACAGCAGTTCCCATCTAACCCCCAAATGCTCAGTTGTATAAAGGAGAAATTTAAGTCAGCCAATTTCTGTAAATGTAATGTAAATGATTGGTCAGGCGTGTTGCAGCATAAAATTGTAAAAGAAAAATTACAAACTAACAGCTTTTAGTAATGTTATACCATATCAACCATGAGAATACAATATAAGCTACATTGTGTCATGACTGTGAAATGACAGTGTCAAACAGGTTGGTTTGGATATCTGCTTAAAGAAATTCAGATATTAGTCTCTGGAGTTAACTTTTTATTGATCTGTGTCATAACAACCAGTGACATCTTATTGATTAGTTTGGCGCAGAATGGCCTAAGAGCTGACAAAAAGCCTATAATAACTCAGATAACCATTTTGGACAGTTTCCGCAAGGCGAAATGCATCTCAGAAGGCACAACACATCACAACTTTAGATGGGTTGCAGCTTGAACATTACCAGTAACATTAACATTAACATTAACACTAACAAAGACTGGCAAAGAAGAGAAAACTATAGCTATTCAACAGATGAACTTAAAATAGAAAACTGTTCCAATAACTCCCCTTCTGTACATAGATGGTAGGACCATATTTATGGCAGTTGGGTCACTTTTCCAGGCTATCAGATGTAGTGTTTCAATGTGACAAATGTTTGTGTAACTTTTCACACTTTGTTCCATTATTAACCTAATCCTAATATCCACAATTAACTTCTTTTTCTTCCCCTTTCAGCTGCTCCCGTTAGGGGTCGCCACAGCGGATTGCTTTTCTCCACACTACCCTGTCCTCTACATCTGACTCTTTCACC
>JAOTRA010070494.1:0-14285 GCA_026260255.1 Pseudolaguvia tuberculata | reverse complement strand
AGGGACAAACTCATCATTCATCTGTTTATCATTCATTCTGTAAAGCTGCTTTGAGGCAATAACTGTTGTAAAAAGCGATATAGAAATAATTTTGAATTGAATTGAATTGAATTGAACATAGGGCAAGAGGCAGGGGTACACCCTGGACGGGTCGCCAGTCATAGAAAAACAATCATTCGCACACACATTCACTCCTATGGACAATTTAGGATCACCAATCGACCTAATCTGCATGTTTTTGGATAGTGGGAGAAAACCGGAGTACCCAAGGAAACCCACGCAACCTCCAAAATGTAGCAAATACAATCTAAAATTGTTGCTTGTGTGACTAAGCCATTCATATGCAGTATGTCCTCTTTGCCCACAGCCATAAGACATTCATCATGATCTAAGAACATCCCACTAACATATTAGCCCCTCCCCTTTACACATAGGACCAGACAAAACAATAACACAACCACTGCTGGTAGCTACAAACATCTCTATACATTGACAATAAAATGAAACAATGGCCAGGAGGAGAAACAACTGTGAGACTTTCTAATCTCAGCCTAGAGAGGGGATTGGGGTGGGAGGGGGTTGTTGATCTCCGATCAAGTCGATGAAAAACCAGTAGGGAAAATGAGGGTTATGAGGCAGATTGAGGGCAATAGGGAACATCTAATCCAACTCCCACATCACTGCCTAATACTCACACCACAGAAGATTAAGGAACACACTAAACACTGAAAACGAGTCACCCTGCTGACACAGCCGACAACTGATCTACACGATATCATGACTGATCAAAAAAAAATGTAATCAAGGTGAGAGAACGGATTCGTTAATCTGGATCATGAAGCTTAAGCAGCATTGTCCATTTTCTAATCTTTTCTGAACAGGCATGTGTAAAAGGCAGGGTTTTAAAAAGGCCTGACCCATTTTCTGCAAAATCTGATTAAATTATAAAAAGCAGACACAAAAAATAATAACATCTACAAGGTGATAAAAGTATTTGAGCTGAAAATGTAGTTCCACTCGAAGACTTGTGCCCAACTGCCAGTTTCCACAGCTCCTATTGGTCAGAAGCATTTCTGGTTTGCTAACTTTGGTTTGCTTTTTAAACTTTATGATGTGATGGTTTGTTTCCGCTGTGTTTTGGCCTAATTCTATTGTGCAGTGAATTATTCTGGTCCTACCAACTAATTTTAATGATTAGATTATTCTGACAAAATAATGTAGAAAAACGGATTTCAAAAATGTTATAAATTGATATAATTTTTTATAAGTGAAATAAGCATTTGAACGCTCTGATGTACTGCAATCTGAGTTCTGTTAAACTGGGAGACAAAACTAAAGCAGAAAAGTTTTGTTATATTTCTAGGATATATTTATTAATTATAAATATTAATTATTTAATTATTATATTCATATACTATATATTATATTATGTTTGTAGTAGTTAACTATATTCCCCAGGGCGGCGCGGTGGCGTAGTGGGTAGCACGGCTGCCTCACAACAAGAAGGTCCCGGGTTCGATTCCCGGGCAGGGGATGTTTCTGTGCGGAGTTTGCAGGTTCTCTACACAAGCTTTAGGTACACTAGTTTCCTCCCACAATCCAAAAACGTACGATAGGTTGATTGTTTATTATAAATGAAAATCATTCTTTCATTCATCTTCTTAACCAGTTATTCGTTAATTCAGAGCCACGTTGGTTTGCGGGAACCTATACCAGCACACATAGGGCGAGAGGCAGGGGTACACCCTGGACCGGTTGCCAGTCTATCGCAGGGCCACACATAGATGAACAACCATTTACAAACACCTTCAGCCCTATGGGCAATTTAGAATCGGCAGTCAACCTAATGTACATGTTTTTGGACTGTGGGAGGAAACCCACGTAAGAGTAGGGAGAACAAGCAACCGACCCCGATCACGACCCTGAAATCGAAATCAGAACCGTTATGTTGTGATTTCGATTTCAGGGTCGTGAAATCGAAATCAGAACCGTTATGTTGTGAGGCAACTGTGCTAACCACTACACTACTGTGCCATCCAGGTTAAAATCAACAAGGGTTAAATCCAGTTAGGCAGGAGCCATGCCTTAGTCTACCTGTTTAATTAGCAAACCTAACCTACACCACAACACTGACCATGATTTGTTGCCCTGAAAAAACATGAACCCTGACACACAGGCTAAAATATCGTAAATAGGATTCTGAAGATGGCTAGTGCCGTGGTGAAGTGGGTTAATGAACTGCCACCAGCTCAGGTCCAGTCCCACCACCCACTCTGTCTCCCCCATTCAACCTCTTTCTGACCTATCCATAAATTAGAAATTACCTTAAAAAGATGTTACATACAGGAAGTGTATTTATTAGGAGGGTAAAAAAAAACCAGGGTATCATTGGGATTTACTCTTGGGATTTTGTTATGATCATGCCAGCTATGCCAATGGAAATCCTCAGCAAATCTATTATCCACTGTTTGTAGCGTCTGTACATGGATATTGTTTTTTTTTTACTCTATAAACATCAGTCAGCACATAATACATTCACTGACATGATCACTATTTTCAACTGTCTCTCATTCTCTTCACAGACCATCAATTTCTAGACACCCTCCTCTCCTCCTTCCCCTCGCTATCATGCTCTGTTTTCCGCTGTCCTGTTTTTCTTCAAAGATGCACACAGTCACTATAATAAATATAATAAATGTTATTAATAATATTAAATTAGGCCAAAGTAAAATAATAATAATAATTTGATCGGCTAAAAAGTAGTAGAGCAGACCGAGCACACACACATACACACACTGTCACAGCTCTGCCTCATAGCATTCATTAGTACAGGACAATAAGACAGCAATCATATACATATGTATTCAACATATGACATACAAACACACCCTGTACTATTCCTAGGGCTTAGGTTGTTAGCTGCTGTCAACCAAAGTGTGTTTTATTTGTGTGCACAGGTGGATTATTCCCTTAGGACATCACTTCACATGTCACACACTGCAGTGCCAATCACACAGACACGTCCTCATCACACACACACACACACACACACACACACACACACACACACACACACACACACACACACACACCCCCCGTCTGTCATGGTTCACTGGCACACTAGCTGTTTTTACCTCAAACACCCCTTCCATACACACATTCATCCCCCCTCTCCCTAACATATAAGTCTATCCCTTAGACAAATGCACACACACACACACACACACACACACACACACACACACACACACACACACACACACACACATTCAAACACAGACACAGAGTCACACAAATAAAAGTCATTTATGCCTATTTAAATTGCTTATATTCAATATGCTTTAAATGAAATGGATGTGAACAGATGAAAAAGATGTGCACACTTGAAGCTGAGGTGAAGCTTTGGGTTTGAATGACTGTCTATCAAATTGCTAAACAGTCTAACCAATCGGGTTAATCGAAAAATATCAAAGACACAAACCATTTCGGTGATTGAACATTTGATGGATTCACTCTAATTGGTTGGTTTTTAACTATATTGTCTTACCTGCTTTCCTCTAATAGTCACAGGGATCCGCTGGAGTCTATTCAAGCTGTCATTAGGTGTAAGGCAACAACTTGGACAGGTTGTCAGTCAATCACAGAGCCAAATACAGACAAACAACCACACACACACTCACTCACACTCACACTCATTCCTATGGGCAGTTTAGAATCATCAATCAATCTAACATAAATGTGGGAGGAAACCGGAGTGCCCGGAGTAAACAAGCGCAGGGATAACATGCAAACTCAACACAGAAAGCCTGAATTCATTCATTAATTTATTCATTTAACCCACTTATTTTCCAATTCACAGGTCACAGGGGGTTTGCCTGCTGGAGCCTATCCCAGCAGACATAGGGCAACTGGCAGGGGTAGACCATGAATGGGTCGCCAACCCATCCCCACACAAACAATCACACACTCAATATTATAGCTAACCTAATGTACATGTTTTTGGAGTGTGGAAGGAAACCGGGAGAGCATGCAAACTTCCCACACGGGTCGACACACAGAATTTACTTGGTGATTTACAATTCAGTAGAGTGAAACAACAGTTAGCAACAAATTAGCTTTCAGGTTTATGTGCACATGTACCATGATAGAACCCTTGTTTTACTCTCGACTGTATGACCAAAAAACACAACGAGAATTTTAACACATTCCACATTATCATGACAAAATCTGGCATCGTTGGTTCAATAAAAAAATGAAATAGCTTTGACTTGTAATAAGCTACTTTTGCCATGTTTCTGTAACATAGCCGGCTCCATTTCCCAGGTGGGGTAACATCAGTGGAGTGAGGCTTCATTTAATATCAAGTAACTGATCTCCAAGCTCACTACCAGTAGCTTACCAAGTACTGATGACTGTACATGTGCTTTCACACTAGACTGGGTATCCTATAATACCCCCTTAGGGTGCAAGAAGTTGTTGAGGCCATTCCAGAGACCCCATGAGTCTTGTCACCTCTGTTCCATTGCAGCAGAGCCGCGTCACACCATGTAGAATTAGCATTGAAAAAGGTGACATTTGTGCCTCGAGAGAGGGTACGAGGGAGGGAGGGGGGTAAGGTGCTTGGCGTCCTCATGTTCTACACAGTGACAGCAGAAGACAATGAAAAGCAGGGAAAGCAGCATGACGCTTCTTTGTCCTTCTTTATGTGACTGGACGGAATCAATTAAAGGCACTCATTATACTGGTTTCCCTAGGAACACTGGGAAACCTGCACTGAAGCATACATTCAAAGAATCTAATAAATCAGTTCCATTAACTATAGTTAAATAAAATTATATTTTAAAAAAACAACAGCAGAATTCACTACTGCTCTTACAACACACGCAAAGACACTCGACAATAAAAAAAAAAAGGGGGGGGGGAAATAAACAAAAAAATGTTCTTTCTCGTATGAAATGAGATTTTTACGTTGCAGGATTTTTTTTAAATTAAAGATATTGTTCTATGGTAGGATGTCACTATGGTAGTGTAGCGGGTTAGCGTGTCTGCCCCACATTATATTACCATTTACAGCATTTGGCAAACGCCCTTAAGCAGAGTGATGCTGGCAACACCGATCATTCTGGTATCAGTCCAATACCTTAACCACTAAGCCACCACACATGTGCAGTTCACCGGGTTTGAATCCGGCTCAGATCCCTTTCCAACCAAGTGTCTCTCTCTCTCGCTCTCTCTCTCTCATTTCATTTCTGTCTGTCCTATAAATAAAACAATATATTTTAAAAAAAATAACTAAAGTGGCCCAGTGGCATAGTGGTTAGCATAGTCGCCTCACAACACGAAGGACCCAGGTTCGATTCCCGGACAAGTGATCTTTCTGTGAAGAGTTTGTATGTTCTCACATATGTCCAGGGTGTACAACTGCCTTTAGCTCTATAGAGGGTGGGATAAGATTTAGCAGACCCTTATGACCCTGAATAGGAGTATAAGCAAGTTACAATATAAAATAATTAATTACTTAATAAAACTTTTAATTATTTTGTGGAGTTTGCATGTTCTCCTCGCGCTTGCGTGGGTTTCCTACAGGTACACCGGTTTCCTCGCACAGTCCAAAAACAAACAGATTAGCTTGATTTGGTGATTCTAAAATGTCCATAGCAGTGTGTGTGTGTGTGTGTGTGTGTGTGTGCGTGCGTGTGTGTGCGGTTGTTTGTTTATTTGTTGCCCTGTGATGAACTGGCAACCCGTCCAGGGTGTCGACCTATGTAAGTTGGTATAGGCACCAGCAGACCCCTGTGACCCCGAATTAGGGATTAAGCGGGTAAGAAGTTGCACATGGTTTAACAAGGTAGGAAACAAACAAAAACAGTTCAATCAGCTGGAACCACTAGCTGAACAGTGTCACACCTAGAAGCAGGCTTGTGTGGATACATTTAGAACATTTAGTCTCAGGGTGGCCGACCACTGATGAGTTTCAGTTGTGGTCCTGTACAATTGGACACACTGATCTCAGAGAGTGCAGTGGGTAAGATAAAGAAAACGGCAGGATGTCTCGCACAATTGTCTCGCAGAACAAAAGGCCCGGTGTGAGAGTTTAATATTTCTATTACTACCAAATAATAAAAATAATAAGTATAATATTATTAATAATAATAATAATAATGGTGGTTAATGGTGTGCACTGCGATATGCTCCAACAAACCCCTGTGACCCTGAATCAGGGAATAAGCATGATTGAATGAATGAATGAATAAATAATTTTCTGGCATTTTGCAGATGTCCTAATCCAGATCCCAATCTCCATTTCGTTAATTGGTACATCCGAATGACTGTTTTATGGTTAAGGGTCTGGCTAACGGTCCCAAAAGTATACAAGCGATTAAACTAAAATCAACAGTCCAACACTTTATCTACAGAGCGGCCACTGTCCATATGCTATTTGGGTTACAATCAGGCAAAGGTGTGTGTGTGTGTGTGTGTGTGTGTGTGTGTGTGTGTGTGTGTGTGTGTGTGTGTGTGTGTGTGTGTGTGTGTCTGCAATAAAACGTGAACGTGAAACATGGTATATGCAATAATACAAACACACTAAATGTACACCATCTGGACACATATGAACATCTGGTTAGATCAGCTGCGTTGCTACAGTGGTCCCTATGGTCCCTTTTGATTGATGGATTGGGGGCTAAAGTGGGCTGACAATAGTAACAGATTGTCTACAGTTCGTTCTCTTAGACCTACAAAAGAGACCTTTGTCAGTAGATTTTAACCAATATAAAAAAATGAAACTGGGTGAAGTAGAAAAGTTTATTAAAAAATACAGATCATTGCAGAAAGTAGATTAAGCAAACTACAGCATATTGAGACCATGTGATCCCTGGGGCCTTGGAAACTTCACAGGATGGGGTCCATTTATATGGGCTATGGTTTTAATCACATCACACCGAGCCAGTGCTCTCTGCCCTAATTACACGGTATTAAATTCAATATCAACATAGCAGTGATCGTTGCAAGGGCTGGAAGAAATCCATAACCCACAGCAAAACTCAATCCGGTAATGCAGTTTCATGTCACATCCAGGAAATCACTGTGTGGGTCATATATAGCGTTATTTATTTATTTAGTCACCTTTTAACATGCTTATTCCCTAATTTGGGGTAACGGGTGGCTGCTAGAGCCTATCCCAGCGTACATAGTGCAAAAGGCAAGGGTACACCCTGGACAGGTCACCAGTCCATCTTAGGGATGAACACATAATGTACATGTTTTTGGGCTTGGAGAAAACCAAAGTACCCAGAGAAACCCCATATAAGCATGGGGGAGATTTTTTGACTGTGATTTTTTTTTGCCTTAAGCACTTTTAGCTGCTTTTACTAAGCAAATAGCATCATGTCACCAGTATAAAAGTAAAGATTTAAACATTGCCTTCAATAGGTCGTAAAAAGTGCCTTTTGGGTGATTTGACACACGCACTTTTGGATATGTGAGGCTTGTCATAATAGTGTGATTGGCTTGATTTTAATTTCCGCTGACTTTTGCATTCATCTTTTAAAACCTTCGGAACTGGTTCCGGAACTGGAGCTGCTTCCGCCTTCAAACTGATGAGGCCGGTGATTATTACACATGCAAGGGAAGAAAAGGAATCTGAGTCTCAGAGAATGTGAGTAATAACTGCAGCACAACTCAAAAATATTTATAGTATTAATTAAAAATATGAGCTGTAATTTAATTCTCAAATAGGCTCAATGACTCATGGTGCATTCAGAGCGTTATTTAAGCAACAAAATTAAAAATTCATAATTGATGTGGTCGCATCAATGAATGAATAAATGAATGACTGAACCAACGAACAAAGTTTCAATGAACAAGCTTTTTATTTAGGATGTCCTATCCATGGACTGCCACCTTATCGTGGTAGAGGGGTTTGAGCGCCTGAAGGATCGTAGGAGCTATGTTGTCGGGGGCTACATGCCCCCAGTATGGTCTCCCAAGACAAACAGGTTCTATAGTACAGGCCAGACAAAGCGCTGTCCAATCCACTCCTTATAAGTAGCCTAGCAACAAGGCCAGTGATGTCGCCCAGTATGGCTCAACCGGGGCCCCATCCTGGAGCCAAGCCTAGGGTTGGGGCTCGTGCGTGAGCGCCCGGTGGCCGGGTCTTACCCCACGGGGCCCGTCAGGCTCAGCCGGAGCCGACCTCCTGTAGACTCACCACCTGCAGGAGAGACCGTAAGGAGCCGGTGCATTGCATTGCCAAATTCAGTGTCTGGGATTGGGTCACTGACCCAGTCTTCGACCGCCACCCAATCCCCGGACACTGAATTTGACTTTAGAGACATGGAATGCATATAGTTGGGCTTGCTTCCACGCACAGTTTGAGCTCTGGAACCAAACTTGAGAGAGGCAGGACTCTCCACTACTCTGGAGTTGGCAGTGTTGAGAGGCGGTGGGCTGGTGTGGGCATGCTCATAGCCCCCCAGTTTAGCCAGAATGTATTGGAGTTCACCCTAGTGAACGAGAGGGATGCTTCCCTGCGCCTTCGGGTCAGGGATAAGTTTCTCACTGTTGTTTGTGACAATGGGACAAATGGCAGTCCAGAATACCCGACCTTCTTAAGGTCTCTGGAAGGAGTGCTGGAAAGTACTCTTACTGAGGACTGTGTCGTTCTACTGGCAGACTTCAACGCTCACGTGGGAAATGACAGTGATACCTGGAGGGAGGTGATTGGGATGAACGCCCCGCCCCCGATCTAAACTAGAGTGGTGTTCTGTTGTTGGACTTCTGTGCTAGTCACAGTTTGTCCATAACAAACACCATGTTTGAGCATAAGGATGTCCATCAGTGCACATGGCACTAGGAAACCCTAGGTCAGAGGTCAATGATCGAGTCCCCTGCCAGAAGGAACTTCAACTCTCACCTCCAGCAGATCTACGACCGGATACTGAGGAAGGCTGGAAATATTGAGTCTGAGTGGACAATGTTCTCCACCTCTATTGTTGATGCAGCTGCCCTGAGCTGTGGTCTTAAGGTCTCTAGTGCCTGTCGAAGCGACAACCCCCGAAACCGGTGGTGGAAGTCGGACGTAAGGGATGCCATCAGGCTGAAAAAGGAGTCCGATCTAGCATGGTTGGCTTGTGGGACCCCTGAAAGAGCTGAAGGTTGTCTGCAGCACGAGTGGTTGCAGAGGCAAAAGAGAGGTCTGGGAGTTCGGTGAGGCCATGTAGAATGACTATCGATCGGCCTCAAAAAGATTCTGGCAAACTGTCTGACGAATCAGGAGGGGAAAGCAGTGCTCTGCCAACACTGTTTATAGTAGTGGTGGAGATCTGATGACTTTAACTGGCGACATTGTTGGGAGGTGGAAGGAATACTTTGAGGATCTCTTCAATAACATCAACACCACCACGTCTTCCTTTGAGGAAGCAGAGACGGGGGACTCGAATGTGGACTCATCCAGCACCCAAGCTGAAGTCAATGAGGTAGCCAAAAAGCTCCTTGATGGCAAGGCACCAGGGGTGGATGAAGTCCGCTCAGACTACCTCATGTCTGGATGTTGTGGGGCTGTCTTGGCTGACAGTGCCGCTGGAGTGGCAAACCGGGTGGTGGTCCCTCTTTTTAAGAAAGGGGACCGGAGGATGTGTTCCAACTACAGGGGATCACACTGCTCAGCCTCCCTGGGAAAGTCTATGTCAAGGTACTGAATAGGAGAATTCATCTGATAGTCGAGCCTCAGATTCAGGAGTAACAATGTGGTTTTTGTCCTGGTGGTGGAACAATTTACCAGCTTTATACCCTCTTCAGGGTGCAGGAGGGCACATGGGAGTTTGCCCAACCGATCCACATGTGTTTTGTGGATCTGGAAAAGGCTTTCGACTGTGTCCCTCATAGTGTCCTGTGAGAGATGCTCTGGTAGTATGGAGTCCGGGGCTCTTTGTTAAGGGCTATCCGGTCCCTGTATGACCAGAGTAGAAGCTTGGTTCGCATTGCCAGCCATAAGTCAAACTTGTTCCCAGTGCGTGTTGGACTCCGTCAGGGCTGCCCTTTATCACCGGTCCATTTCAGTATCTTTGTGGACAGGATTTCTAGGCACAGCCAGTGTCAGGAGGGAGTCAGGTTTGGGGACCACAGGATTTTATCTCTGCTTTTTGCAGATGATGTTGGCTCCATCAAGCCAGGACCTTCAGCGTGCACTGGGGCGGTTTGCTGCAAATTGTGAAGCAGCCGGGATGAGAATCAGCACCTCCCGGATGGCTCCCTGGAGAGGTGTTTCGTGCATGACCCACCTGGAGGAGTCCCAGAACTCACTGGAGGGACTACGTCTCTCGGCTGGCATGGGAACGCCTCTGTGTTCTCCCGGAAGAGCTGGAGGAAGTGACTGGAGAGAGGGATGTCTGAGCATCCCTGCTTGGACTGCTGCCCCCGGGATCCAAGCAGGGATGAGCGGTCAGAAGATGAGATGAGATTTAGGATGTCAGCATTTTGCCCCAGTTTGGGGTCACTGGGGTTTACTGGAGCCTATCCCAGCACACATAGGGCACGAAGCAGGGATACCTCCATCGTAGGGCCACACACATTCACTTACACGGGCAATTTAGACACCAATCAACCTAATGTACATGTTTTGGACTGTGGGAGGAAACTACCCAGAATACCATGAGTAAACCCATGCAAGCGCAGGGAGAACATGCAAAGAACCTTGTGGGTGGGAAGTGGTAGCCTAGTGTGGGAAGTTGTCGCCTAGTGGTTAAGGTGCTGGACTAATACCAGAAAGACCAGGGTTCAATTCCCACCTCAACCAAGCAACCACTGTGGGTCCTTGAGCAAGGCCCTTAACCCACAATTGTTCAGTTGTAAAAAAACAGAGACCAAATGTAAGTCGCTCTGGATAAGAGCGTCTGCCAAATGGTAACCGAAACTGTAACCCTGGCCCAAGTCAAATCAATTCCTGGACATTCCTGATGTGAAAGGACCGTTCTATTCACTGTACCGGCAATGATTTAGTTACACTAAATAGAAAAACATTAATTACTTATAATTTATTTTATCTTTAAAACATGGCAACAGTAAGGTTAATTGAAATAAAATGCAAATGAAATAAAATAAGATCCTACATTATCAGTGCACATCATCATAGTAAGCACAAAAGTAAAATAACACATTCGTTTTAAAGATGCTTATAGGTGAATGTGTGTGTGAATGGTTGTGTGGTCCTGTGATGGACTGGGATATGTGCGCTGGGATAAGCTCGAGCAGACCTCCGTGACCCCGAATTAGGGAATAAGCGGGTAAGATGATGAATGAATGAACATAAAACCTTTTTGAGAACTGGAATATTAGTACTGCCACATAAAAAACGTTCTTACTTTTACGCATAAAGTATTTCCTCCTTTTCCGTAGCTTTGTTTCTATTGGTTCCGTTTAACCCAGTAGCTTCTATCTTTTGATTCCCTCCGTGTTTTCACTCTTTCTTTGTCTTCATTGTACATCGCGTTGCTTTTCTTTCCTGTGTTCCATGTTCCACGCTCCATGTTCTTTTGTCCGAGAAGCAAAAGCTAACCGCTAATGCTATTTTTTTTTTCTCTTTTGTATTTCTGCCCTACTTCCATTTACTAATATCATTATAAATGAACGAATCCACATAGCCACATTTTGAATCTTTTTTATAAGTGTGAAGGTTATTATAGAAGTACAAGACTAAAACGGAGATGGGATGTCGCTATAATGTACAGTATGTCTATGGATAGTCAGGTTTTGCAATACTTTTGTTTCTATACAATTTATTTTCAATTCCCTGACTTCCCAAAGAGTGTAAAGTTCTATTAGACGGCTGCCTGTGGAAAACCCAAAGACATCAATCGTTAACCACAACCCATCAGCCTAAAATTAACCACTTAATTGAGACAACAGAGGTTCCACTGCAAGGCTGATTAATAACCAACCACAAAATTAGGGGGTTTTAAACAAACCCTTAGATGACTCAATATGAGGCTCTATTACCCAATGATAAGAAAGGCATTATTTTATATGTCTCCTGTGGAAGACAATTATCCTTAATCAGGTTACTGCGCCCTCAATTCCCCTCACCATGTTCCCAAGGCCACTTCCATCTGAAGAGCTAATAACAGACTGAGCTTCGACTGGGGTCTCATTTTCCACACAATAAATAATGCAGTGAATTTAGAGGTGCCATTCCTGTGTTCCTTAATACATACACTTTTTGATTGGCGACCACAGAACGACATCTGCGTGACTACTATTAAGCGACTTGGGGTGAGGGTGGGGCCAAAAACAGAAGAGAAAGGCAGAGAGATTGAGGCCACTACAGATCATGTTGATTAGATGGCGTACGGTAAAATAGCATTCCACTGTTGCTGTGGATACCTGGACTCCTCTACGATCTGTGGATCTATCCGTATATGGAAGATTCTGTCTGGCAATCTTGTTAGAAAGGCAGAGGTATAGCAGAAAAGTACCAGGACCAGCAGTTTGAGTCTTTACCCTTTCTAATTAGTCATGTGATAAAAGGTAGCTAGTAAGTAGAAACAGGAGACAACACCATAAAATCCACATCAAATGTCCAGATTCTTAAAAAAAAGATGGAATGAAGAACTCGGATTTGTGCCATCGTGGATGACAAAGGGTTACAGGTCAAGGTTGGTTCGAGGTACAGTGTGTCCTTATGATGTCATTTAAGTGTTCTTCATAATCATTATAAAAATCTGACGTTTCATTACGAGATTAAGTTCATCCTGATCATGACTTTGTTGATAAAAGAACATTTATCAAACCATTCCAGTTAAAATGTAAAAATACAGTAGATTAAGAATCCATTGTGAAATTGGAGCCCAACCAATCGGAAAGGATCGTAAAAGACCTAAATCTGTATTTATTTCCATTTCCCATCGAATTACAAGCTAATCATGGAGAGAGTTATTAATTATCCTGTACAGTTTGTCTGTGATTCAAGTAATAGTGATGTTAAGGTAAACTGACTGTTACAACAAACTAGCTAAAATGTAGCTAATTTTCAGCACTTATCCAGACAGACTTCAAATTAGGGCTCTTGCTCAGGGGACCAACAGTGATAACGTCCTGGTGCTGAGAATGAAACTTTAAAATCTTTCAAGAAGAGGTCAAACACCATAACCACTGCACTACCACCATCTCTGACACAGAGTTAAAAGTTAAACAGACACCATAGTTCATTACCTAGACTAACTCTATCTATATTTACAACCACATATCATTATTCCTCTGCTCAGACGACCAGATGAAATGTCTAGCAAAGACTTGATAAGTGAACCTTACAGACAAAAACTATACCGTAACGTTTTTGTTCTAAAAACAATACTTATCTCTAATATATTTGCCCCGGTCATTTGGATCTCAGATCACATAATTGTTGCTTATTGTTGCCCAGATTTGTATGCTTCATAATCTCTGATACACTTCCCTAGTCTACCTAGTCTAGAGACTCAGATGCCGGACACTGAATCCAATAGCCCTAATCTAACTAATGCCAAAAAAAATCAGCATTATGCTTCATATCCTTTATCCGTTTAGCCTTTATTGGGAGCATTGGGCTGGGCTTACCTTCATTAAGACCGATTCGCTGAGTTTCTCTCGGTTGACGATCTTTATTGCAACTTTCTGACACGTTACACAGTGTATTCCCAGCTTCACCAGGCCTGAGGAAAGAGAAGTCAGAAGGAAAAAATATGAAGTATTGCATTGAAATTAAGAAATACACTTTCACCTGATTTCCAATTCTTCTGCTGTTCTTTCTTTCAATGAATTTTACAAGTATAACAACTTATTCATGCAGTCACATACATATTATTTACATTTGAAATATTTTCCAATTGTGGAATTTTCCAATGATATGCTTCTATAAATTGACTAGGGTTTAAGAATGATGCCCCGAGCATATATACAATCAAGACACACTCAGTTACTCGACTGTAATAATAATAATATTCATTCATTCATTCATTCATTCATTCATTCATCTTGTCCGCTTATTCCCTAATTCGGGATCACGGGGTACAAGTGTACATGGATTTTAGATTTTTTTTCTCCAATCCTTTTATAAAATGCAATGGCACATACACACACAAATGGACTGATGCACAGATACACACATTCACAGTACATATAAGCATGCATACACACACGCACAAAAACCCAGACACCCACCCGAACAAATATACATGCATACACACACACACACACACACACACACACACACACACACACACACACACACACACACACACACACACACACAC
>JAOTRA010070478.1:0-14287 GCA_026260255.1 Pseudolaguvia tuberculata | reverse complement strand
CGGTCAAGCTGAAGTTCCTTATGAAGCGCCTGTAAAAATTGGCGAAACCCAAGAACCTCTGCAATTCTTTCACAGTGAGTGGAGAGGGCCACTTTTAGACGGCCTGTATATGACCTGACTCCATGGAGATGCCGGAGGCATTTATGATGTACCCCAGGAATTGAACTTCAGCTACATGAAACTCACATTTCTCGGCTTTTACGAACAGTTTGTTCTCAAGTAGACGCTGTAAGACTTGTTGAACATGCCCAACGTGCTAGACCTTATCCTGTGAATAAATCAGAATGTCATCTATGTACACAATTACAAAAACGTTCAGAAACTCTCGTAGCACGTCATTTATGAAAGCCTGGAAAACCGCGGGGGCATTACACAGTCCATAGGGCATCACCTGGTATTCGTAGTGCCCCTTAGGGGTGACAAAGGCGGTCTTCCATTCGTCCCCCTTTCGAATACGCACCAAGTTATATGCGCTGCGCAAGTCCAGTTTTGTGAAGATTTGGGCCTCCTTGAGCTGCTCCAGTGCAGAGGGAACTAAAGGCAAGGGATAGTGATTTTTAATAGTCACTGCATTGAGCCCTCTGTAATCGATGCAGGGACACAGGCTGCCATCTTTTTTCTTTATAAAGAAGAAGCTGACCCCTGCAGAGGATGTGGATGGCTTAATGTGGTCTTCGGCGAGCGCCTCCTCCACATACTGGTCTAGGGTCTCGATCTCTGGTCTAGAAAGAGGGTAAACTCGACTCTTAGGGGGCATAGCATTTTCAAAAAGAGTGATAGCACAATCAATGTCCCGGTGAGGAGGAAGTTCAGAGGCCCTCTCTTTACTGAACACCTCCGCTAAATCATGATAACACACAGGAATGTTGCTCGGAGCTGGAGACGTAACATAACAGGGGACCAGTCTTACTGGTTGAACCCTGACCGAGCAATGTTCGTAGCTGCTCCATGTGACTGAGTTTTTGCACCCCAATTTGCATAGGTTCACAGTCGGCATGTGGATCGGAGCGAGAGAATTCGGAAGTAGTGGTGGGGCAAGATAGCGCCGAAGCTGGGTGATTGCGCATTAAATTATCCACCCGGATTGCGCGTTGTATGAACTCAGAGTAAGAATCGCTCTCACCACGGCATACCAGCTCAGCCTGTAGCTCCGCTCGCAAACCCTCTTTAAATAACACTTTGAGAGCGACGTCATTCATCCCGCTTTGCGCTCCGAGTGTGCGAAATGTGATTGCGTAATCTGCCACAGATTGAGCGCCTTGCTTTAAGCGCATTAAACGCGTCGAAACATTGAGTCCTCCCGCTGGATGCTCGAATACCTCTCGCGATTGAGAAAAGAAATACTCACTGGACGAGCGCATTTGTTCATCCGTTTCCCAAACCGCGGTTGCCCATTCCAAAGCGCGTTCTGTGAGTAGCGAGATGAGGAAAGCTCACTTCTTAGATTCTGAATTAAATTTCGCAGACTGTTCGGTGAAGATCATCTTACATTGATGGATAAATCCCTTGCAGTAGTTGGGATCTCCGCTGAACTTAGAAGGTAAGGAAGTTACCAGAGCGTAGGTTGCGGCTGCTGGGTTTGGCTGGTTCAGCGTGGCCGCATTCAAGGTAAGAGTGCGCACCTGGTCTTGTAATCTTTGGATGCTTTGAGCTTGGGCGCGGTGAGCAGGTCGTCCAGGGTTCGAATCTCCGCTGGATTCGTGTTTGGCGAAGTATTCTGTAACGAGCCTGTAGCTAACAAAGGAGTAGAATCCATTTTGCAGAGTTCCAGCAGTTCACGTTTATTGGGAAGGGTAATGGGAAGACAAACAAATCCAAATCGAGAGACAATAGAATAATCCAAGAACGTAGCAGAGGTCAAAAATCCAAATAGCAATATAAACATACAATACTAGAAGTGCTTAGTAAGGCCTAGGGCAACAATACTTCGAAAAGTTCCATTAGTAGCCACCTGCTTATATAGGTGGCCACGCCCTAATGGCTGACACAGCAAACAGAGTTCAAAACTCACGCGGGGGCGCCCTCTGTAGACGGTCCTCCGAGGACCCAGTCCTTACATTAATAATGCACACATGTTTACAATCTTTTTAAATTACCCCTGTAATTACCAAGTAATCACATGTTAATTGTAAAGGCTAGTTCCTGGCTTGCAATAACTATTATATTCTTAATAAAGATCACCTGAATGCCTTTTTCTATTATATTTGGTATATTCGCCTTGGTTCTACACCAAACTCAGCCCTCCAGTCACATCCGAGACTGCACAATTCTCAAATGTGAGCTGTGATTTCCCATGACTTAAGCTACAGGTGAGCCAATAATTTTTTTATATTGTAGTTTGTGTAAACACACTTTGCAAAGAAATGTTTATCATTGCAGTTGATACATGACCTGGGTGATTTACTACATGAGTGCCCAGGGCCATTAGCTCACATTTCAGTTTAATTTTTTATTCTTCTGCTTTTGTGAACATGATTTACATGCTTTGTAGACACAGTATTTTACAAACACATGTCACAAGAAACAAAACATTGAGATGGAGAAAGACAGTCCGAAAGAGGAATGAGAGATTACCTATCACCTAGCTTTTCTGACTTCTACAACGTCAAATTTATCATTAAACTAGGCCAGGTTTTTTGCGTGCGGGCATAGCATGGCCGCCTCACAACAAGAAGGTGACCCCTAATTAGGGAATAAGCAGGTAAGAAGATGAATGAAGGTTTCTTGCTTCCTTAAGTGTCTCTGTCAGTGCTAGTTCAAAGCCATCAAATTTTTATTTTTTATTTTATTTTAGTCAGAAGATTCAAAGAAAAAGACAATCAACTATATTTGGCAGGTTTTAAATAGGATATCAACAGAGTGCACTAGTTTTTAGGACAGCAGTGGAAATCATTCTGTGTAACCTGGAGCCAAATGCTATACAGAAGAAGGTAAACACCAAATGGTATACACAGCATTTAGAACCAGCTGGTTGTCATTTACAGCCTCATTTACAGCAAATACCCATATTAAATATGACTTACATATTTGTATGTGTGAATATATAATTAGTAGGCCAACATCTTAACCACAGCTATCACTGATTTCATGATCTGAACCTGCTAATAGAAACCACAACTTGCAATGTAAAATCTTGAAACTAGTATTCCATTGGAGGCCTTGAAAACCCCTTTACTATAGTTTGACTATCTTGACTCTCAGTACGCCATCGTACAGCTTTATCTGTAACTCAGGTAGTTTCCCCTAATCACCACACGAGGGCACCTTTGCCCGAATATACGTTTATACAATTCTGAGATCTGCCTGCTGTTTTGGATTTTTTTTGCCCGAATTATCTGATTACCTGTGTATTACCTACATTTCTGCCTGTTGTTGCATTTTGAACCCGAATAAGACTGATTCATTATAGAATACTTTGTCTCCTATATAGGGTCCAGTGGAGCTTTATCCCAACCACTTGATGCTACAACTGCATGCTCAAGCCCTCCAATCATTCAACAAACTTTTAGGTCAGCATTTTGTTTCTTCTGTGCCAACAGCGATTACTACGCCTGTCTCACTAATGCTGAAATTTGATGGAGATCTTAATCGCTGCCATGGATATATTAGTCAGTGTCGCATGGTGTTTGAGAATCAACCACAGTCATTCCTTACAGAAAGTAAAAAATTTGCTTGCATGATCTTGTTGCTATCAAGGAGAGCACTGGACTGGGCTTCGGCATTGAGGCATTTGGACCCAAAGTTTAGTACCGCCACAGATTACGCGATTGAGTTATGGACACTTTGGGCTCAGGGCAGTATGAATGAAACCTCTCTCAAAGCTTTGTTTAAGAAAGAACCTAATGTGAACCTTCAAGCTGAACTTCTGAGGAGTATCAGATTCTTATACAGAGTTTGTGTTGCATGCTATTCGTCTTGCCAATCAGATCCATAATAACCCAACGTCCTTAGGACACCCATCCATTCATGCTTCGGTACCAAACCCAGACCCTCGCATCTCTGATGAAGAACATATGCAAGTGGGCTCTTCGAAACTTATCAGAAGAGGAAAAACAAAGACTTCAAAATTGTGTGCCTCACTCCGACCAAGAGAAACTATTATGTAGGTAATAAAGAGCTCTTGGTGACAAATGGAGACACTGGCTGGAGGGCAGAACAACTCTTTTACAGTTCTTACCGATCATCAAAATCTTGAGTATGTTACACAACGTCTCAACGCTCGGAAGGCCAGATATGCACTCTTTTCACTTGTCGGTCACATAGCATCCAGGCGCCAAGAATGGCTAATAAACTTTCTTGTTGTTTTAACTTATCAAATCTTGTCCACCGCCCCAAACACATTGTTAGCCTTGAAATTGTGGTTTCACCAGTAGTCTGTTTCCTGCCAGAGTGCTCTAGTGTGAGAGAGTGCCAACCTGTCAACCTGTATCTACAAAGCCATCAACCAACAGGTTTTACATGCTAGTTGCCATCATCAGCCCCAGCCTACCATCCTGGAGATCTAGTCTGCTATCCACCAAGGACTTGCGCCTGAAATTACGCTGCAAAAAACTCAGCCCCAAGTACGTTGGTCCATTTATAGTTCTGCATCACGAGGTCACTTATCACCTACAAATATCTCTATTCAACAAGATCTCCTCTGCCTTTCATGTCTCCTATTTAAAGCCCTGCTATGATGCAGGCCCAACCAAATAACTCTGTTCCCATTGAGCTTGAGGGCAGCACCGCTTGAAATGATCAACTCTAGCACGAGAAGAGGCACCTTCTGGAGTATTTAGTGGTTTGGGAGGGGTATGAAACCAAGCATCTGTGATGGATAAGGGCTGCTGATCCCTCTCTTTACAGTTTTTACACAGTTCTCCCCAAACGTTCTTCCTCAAGCCCCAAAGGCCATTCAAGAAAAACGACAGAAGGCATTCATAGAGGGGAGGTAATATAACAGAGTATTATAAGGCTGGCATTTATAAGGCGTCTTTATGGTGTTTAGACTATGAGAGCCACAGCTATTAGAAAGGGTTTTGCGATGGCACTTGAGTCTGCGCTTTTAGGTGAGAAACCGCAGACTCATCAGCTAAAATTTAACCATAGCAAACTGCTCTTTATCATGTCTCATACTTAATGAAGGATGTTGTAATGAGCATATACAATTTGCTTATCCCCTCTTGACCACAGCACCACATTAATTTTGGATTAATCACGTATGAATCTTAGGGAGGCGCAAGTAGCATATGACATTCACATCCTTTTTATTTATTCTGGCAACTTTGCCAAGAGAACAGTGATCTGTTTATTACAGATTCATTTAATCCTGTACTTCTTCATTGCCACAGGTAAATCTTACCGATGTACACAGAGTAGGCCCTTGAAATACAGCAACCAGATGGCCAGGTGCTACCTTTGAAACATGTAACAGGCTTGTGGCAAGACTTTTGATGCGATGCTGTTGGAGTTTCAGACAGCTCTCCTGGATGCTGGTTGATCCAAGCCCTCCACTTTCCAAATAATAAACAAATGCAATAATAATGACATTGTTACGGGATTATAAATACAACAGGAGTCAGAAGTTACGGAACACACTTTAAATTATAGGTAAGTACAAAACTTTATAACACACACAATGAAACCGCGCAGCAACGCTGCTCTAAAGAAAAACGGTACTTATCTTTGTGGGATTCAAACTAGGAGACAGATTCTTAGAACAGAAGAGGACTCGCACAGACAGATTCTGAGAAACGGCAAATCATAAGGATGGCGCTCACCTTAAATAACTCAGGATTAAACACATGCTTCAGGTTACAGGTAGTTGGGAAGCATACCCATAGTGTAGTCATGCATAAAATAGTTCACTTGGGGACCCCAGGTTACATGCCTACAGTGTGTACAAAAAGTATTCAGACCCCCTTAAATTTTTCACTCTTTGTATTGCAGCTATTTGCTAAAAACATTTAAGTTTATTTTTTACACAATAATGTACACACAACACTCCATATTGACAGAAAAAACAGTAATTTTGACATGTTTGCTGATTTATTAAAGAAGAAAAACTGAAATTTGAAATGAATCAGTAAATGAAAACAGTGGCCTCCATAATCCTTAAATTGAAGATATTTGGGACTACCAGAACCCTTCCTAGAGATGGCCATCCGTCCAAACTGAGCTATCAGAGCCTTGGTGAGAGAGATAAAGAAAAACCCATTGTGCTTGAGCTCCAGAGATGCAGTCGTGAGAAAGTTGTAGAAAGTCATCCATCACTCCAGCCCACCACAAGTCATTGCTTTATGGCAGAGTGGCCAAAGGAAACCTCTCCTCAGTGCAAGACACATGAAAAAACATCTGAAGGACTCCAAAATATTGATAAAATTCTCTAATGAGACCAAGATAGAACTTTTTGGCCTAAATTCTAAGCATTATGTGTGAAGAAAATCAGGCACTGCTCATCACCTGTTCAATACAGTTCCAACAGTGAAGCATGGTGGTGGCAGAATCATGCTGTGTGGGTGTTTATCAGTTGCAGAGGCACGATGACTGGTTGGGATCGAGGTAAAAATGAATGCAACCAAGTACAGGGATGTACTGCATGAAAACCTTCTCCAGAGTGCCCAAAGTCAGGAGTGAAAAACTTGTTGCATCTTTCACAAAAAGACTCATGGGTGTCATCTTCTTCTTCTTTTTCTTCTTCTTCTTCTTCTTCTTCTTCTTCTTCTTCTTCTTCTTCTCCGTTTGACTGCTTTCGGTAGAGGTCACGATAGTGTATCGCTCTACATCTGCCTCTTTCACCAAAACTACCTTCATGTCATCCCTCACCACATCCATAAACCTCCTCCTTGGACTTCCTCTTTTCCTCCGGCCCAGCACCTCCATCCTCAGCATTCTTCTACTAATATACAGCAGGTCCCCCCTCTGCACATATCCAAATCATCTCAACCCAGCCTCTCTTACCTTGTCTCCATAACATCCTACGTGCGCCATCGCTCTAATAAACTTATTTCTAATCCTGTCCGTCCTCATCAATCCTAATGAAAATCTCAACATCTTCATGCCACCTCCAGCTGCTCATCCTGTCTTTTTGACAATGCCACTGTCTCTAAACTGTACAACATTGCATGTCCCACTACAGTCATTTATACTTTCCCTTTCACTCTTGCAGAAACTCGCCGATCACAAATCACCCCTGCCACTCTTCTCCACCCATTCCACCCTGCATGCATTCTTTTATTAACTTCTTTAACACACTCTTTATTACTTTGCATTGTTGACCCCAAGTACTTAATTCCTCCACCTTCTCTCTTCATCTACCTCTTCTCTCTTCAACCTCACTACTCCACTGTCTTCCCTCTTATTCACACACATATACTCTGTCTTACTCCTATTGACTTTCATTCTCCTTCTCTCCAGCAAGTACACCTCTGTAGATTCTTCTCAATCTGCTCCCTACTCTTATCACAAAACATAATATCATCTACAAACATCTTCATCCATGAAGACTCATGTCTGACCTCATCTGTAAACCTGTCCATCACAATTGCAAACAAGAAATGGCCCAGAGACAATCCATGATGCAATCAGACCTTCACCTTGAACCAGTCCGACATTCCTACTGCACACCTCATACATGTCCTGCACCACCCTCACATATTTCTCTACTACACCTGACTTCCTCACACAATTCCACATCTCCTTTCTCTGAACCCTGTCGTACGCTTTCTCCAGATCCACAAACACACAATGCAACTCCTTCTGGCCTTCTCTATACTTCTCCATCAACGTCAAAACAAACATTGCATCTATAGTACTCTTTCTTGGCATGAAACCATACAGTTGCTCACAGATGGGCACCTCTTCCCTCAGCCAAGCTTCCACTAATTTTTCCCATAACCTGGTATGACTCATCAACTTTATTCCTCTGTAGTTACTGTACACTTGTATATCTCGCTTAATCTCGATACCAGGTAAGATCGGTACCAGAACACTCCTTCTTCATTCCTCAGGCATCCTCTCACCTTCCTGTTAAACAATTTGCCCAGAAACTTCACTGCCATCTCTCCTAAACATCTCCACGCTTCTAATGGAATGTTAACTGGTCCAACTGCCTTACCACTCTCCCTCTTAGTAGCTGCTCTCACTTCTGCCTTACTAATACTTTTTATTTCCTGTTCTACCATCTCCACATCTTTGAACTTTCTCTCTCTCTCTCATTCTCCTCATTCATCATATGCTCAAAATACTACCTCCACCTTCTCCACACATTCCCCTCACTAGCCAACACATTTCACATCCTTTATCACACATCCTTTATCACACATCCTTTTTCGTTCTAACCTACAGTACATCCTGCTCAGCTCTGTCTCTGCCTGGCCATCTGGTCTCAGACAATTCTTCATATGCCTTTTCCTTAGCTTTTGGCATCTCCCTCTTCACCTGCTGCCGCATCTCCTTATACTCCTACCTACTTTTCTCATCTCTCTGCTGATCCCAATTCTGTTTCATCAACCTCTTTCTCCTTATGCTTTCCTGCACTTCCTCATTCCACCACCTCGTCTCTTTGTCTTCCTTTCCCTTTCCAGATTTCAAACCTAAGTACCTTCATAGCTGTCTCCCTTATCACGTTTGCAGCCGTTGCCCACTCATTAGACATCTCTTTACCACCACCAAGCCTCTGTCTGACCTTCTCCCTGAATCTTCCACCTTCTTATTCTCTTTCCTGTCTCTCTTCTTCTTCTTTCTAACCTCCAAAGCCATCATATATGCCACGATCCGATGTTGTTTTGCAACACAACCTCTTGCAACCTCCAGACACCTTACAGTGTTCAATCTCTTTCATTCATTCATTTATTTATTCATCTTCTTACCCATTTATTCCCGAATCCGGGGTCACGGGGGTTTGCTGCGCAGAAAGAGCCCGGGCCAGGATTCGAACCCAGGACCTTATTGTTGTGAGGCGACTGTGCTATCCATAATGCAACCGCCCGAGACATCAGGCCGAGACGGACCTCGGCGTGCCGTGTCCGGCTCTCTTGGAGCAGAGCGGGGGACCGCACGAGACATCAGGCCGAGACAGAGTTCGGCGTGCCGTGTCCGGCTCTCTTGGAGTGGAGTGGGGGACAATATCTTTCAGGCTGCACAAAATATAGTCCAACTTTGTGCAACTCCTTCCACTGTTATGCCAGGGGTAGCCAACCGGTCAGAGACAAAGAGCCACATTTTTACTGTGTTACCGCAAAAAGAGCCAGCATACACATGGGCACATGAACATTACCTACCTCTTCTCCTCACACACACAAAGTCAAATTCAACCATGTCCACAAACAAACAAACACAATAATTTCCAATAGTAAAAGATGCAGCCCTATTGTTTTTTTCACATGTCTGCCACTGGTTCTCTCTTAAAATGCACAATATCACACACTTGTTAGACACACACCGTATAAATATTGCCAACTGAGGTTTGTCTTGTAGGTCCCAACTCTCATCCAATGCCACTGTGATTCTATAAGCCGCATTAATGTACGATATTCTGTATTCAATAGTGTGGCAGGACAGTTGGACGTCTGACTCCACGCCTCTTATTGACACTTATTGATTACTTAAATGATCTCTGCATCTACTGAGAAACTGTAAGATATTTCCATGCGCACGTTTCACGAAAATACTGTACTGAACTCAAGCGAAGCGAAAGCGCACATTTAAAAAACACAAACTTCAATATAAAAGTAAGAGCCGCATGAAACCAGGCAGGTTGGCCACCCCTGCCCTATGCTTTTTACTTTTGTTAAAATATGTGTTATCCACTCCCATCTCCGTCCTTTTAGCAAAATCTACCACTATCTGCCCTTCCACATTCCTCTCCTTTAGGCCATACCTACCCATCACCCATCTACACCAACAGTTTAAATCCACCTCCAATGTTCCCTTTCCACCTGGTCTCCTGAACACACAACACATCCATCTTTTTCTGTTCCATCATGTCAGCTAACTTTTTCCCTTTACTTGACATAGTACCAGCATTTAAAGTACCCCCTCTAACCTCCACTCTCCTACACGTCTCCTTTACCTGCCGTCTTTGTAGACATCTTCCTCCTCTCCTTCTCCTCCTTTGGCCAACAGTAGTCTAATTTCAACTGGAAACCTATCGGCTAACAGTAGCTGTTGCGGTCGTTGATAACCCGGACCTCGACCAAACTGGTATAAAATTCTTATTTGTGATCCGCATATTTGATTTGGTGCGGTTGTACACTGGATGCCTTTCCTAATGCAACCCTGCCCATTTATCCGTGCTTGGGACCGGTACTAAGAATGCACTGGCTTGTACAACCCTAATGGCTACGTAGGACCATGTGATATTTCAGTTTTTTCAGTCTGTTTAAATAAATCAGCAAAAATATCAACATTTCTGTTTTTCTGTCAATATGGGGTGCCGTGTGTACATTAATTTGGAAAAGAAATTAACTTAAATGATTTTAGTAAATCGGTGCAATATAACAAAGAGTGAAACATTTACCAGTCATTGGTCAACCAAGGCAAAGAACCAGAGCTATAGAGAGCTAAGTGTTCTATAATATCTTTCATTTGGATATAATGAAAAAGTTGATTTTATGCACATTATAATAAAATAAGTTGACTACCAAAATGAATGCCTGTGGTTTTCTCTTAAAAAAAATTGGACCCCCCCACCCCTTCTCTATTGTTTTTTTACACATACTACTTCCCCTGTTGAGATCCACTGCAATAGGACAATAGGTAGATCATTGGAATGGAAGTAAAGCATATTTTTCAAACAAAACAAGCTTGTTTATGTTTATTTCATTTTTATCCTTCACTGACAGATAAAACAACAACAAAAAACATCCTGGTTGATTGTTCCCAGTAACAGGAAGTATAATTTGTCCGGCTGATTATGTTGCTGTAAAGTTGCACAGAAATTATGCACTAGAGATAAATTGGAAAGCAGCATTAATACTGAATTGAAGCAGTTTTATATAAATTAATGCTAGTCCCTTGACAATATGTCTCAAAACAGTTTATGGATATATTTTTTAAAAATCAATAGAAAATATAAGACAAAAGAGTATTTCAATGTAGATTTGGTCAATTTGTGAACATTTATTTCACCCAGACCTCACCCCACTTTAGTGCATAAACACTACTGTGGCTGAATGAGCAAATCCATACAGCAATATTCCAAAAACCAGTGTAAATCCATACCAGATGCAGAGGTTACATGCTTACACACTACCCACATCATCAAAAAAAAACAGCAAAAATTTTAAGAGGTGTTTTGATAATTCAGAGCCATCATACAAGCGAAAGTCAAATTTTTTCCCTGGTTTCAATACCTTACACCCTTCCTGATGCAGGAACATTTCTCATAATGCTTTTTGGGGTCTTTGTTTGTTAGACATACCAACAAACTCTTCACGAGCAATTGAATTATGGAAAATGGTGCTCTTCTCTTGTGTGTCTTGTCAAGTTTTGCTAGCAAACGATCACACTGAGCCACTTACATCCTAAAATACACTTTGAATCTCTGAATGAAATAAAAATTTCAGTCAAACAATTGAAAATATAATTATTAACATAAGAAAATGCAATATATAAGCATTCTGAAAAGCAATAAGGATACTCGCTGTAAGAACTGCGACCTCGGAGGACCGCCTGGAGAGGGCGGCCTCGCCAGAATAGTGATAAAGTACTTCCTGGTTGGGTTAATTGGGCATGGGTTCCCTATTTAAGCAGTAGGTTCTCAGGAGACAGACGCGAAGTATTGTTGCCCTAGGCCTTTACCGATACTTGGACTGATAACTGGATTGACGAACTTTGGTTATTGGACATTGACTCTCTCTCTATCAGATAGACTTTGCTATCTCTTTCCGCACGCTGGGAGCTCAGAGTGGCATAAAGGATATCGCCCTAAAGGTACTGTTTAAGAAGGGGCTAAGAGCAGAGCTTCAGGAGGAACTGGTGTGCCGGGGAGAAGCCGATTCTTATTCCGAGTTCATACAACGGGCGATCCGTGTAGATAATCTGATGCGAAATCACCCAACTAGTTCACCTCAGCCCCCCTCCGCGGGGGAACTCAATTCTGCTCAGCCACTTCCGGACTCTGAGCCTATGCAAATCGGAGCACACAAGTTAAGCGCGGAGGAAAAGCTGCGCCACCGGTGACTCAGCTTATGTTTATACTGTGGAAAGCCGGGACACCACTGCTCACGGTGTCCAGCACTGACGTGAAAACCACAACACCAAGTAAGTGCTCAAACTTACACCGTCAACACGGAAGCAAGCTTATCTGTCAGAGCGCGATTGCACGTTAATAATGTTTCACGTGTGTTTTCTGCTCTTGTAGATTCAGGTTAAATTTAATTGATGAACAGCTGGCAAAAAACTTACGTGTGCCCACTGTGCCGTGTGTTCCAGCCATCCACATTACCACCATAGACGGACATTCAATCGGGGAAGCCATCATGGAAAAGACAGTACTATTATCGCTTAAACTTGACTCCGCCCACAAGAAAAAAATAGCCTTTTATGTAGCACAAGCCCCAAAGACCCCTCTTATTTTGGGCTATCCCTAGCTGGCTTTACATGATCCAGTCATTTCATGGAATAAAAAGAAAATTGTACAATGGCTAAGGTTAGATTTGACTAACAAAAGATACGCTCCCTGCTTAAATATGGCTTTGTGTCCTGAGATCGTTCCGTCCTGCTATCGCGATCTAGCTGAAGTGAGAAGGCATCTACCACCACATGGTGATGTAGAATGCAGTAAACAACTTTTAGATAACACAGTTCCACCAAAAAGTCGCATCTATTCAATTCAATTTTTTTTTCATAGCGCTTTTTACAACAGTTACTGCCTCAAAGCAGCTTTACAGATTGAATGATAAACAGATGAATGATAAGCAAGCCGAGGTGACAGTGGCAAGGAAAAACTCCCTAGGGTGGAATTAGGAAGAAACCTTGAGAGGAACCAGACTCAACAGGGAACCCATCCTCTTTTGGGTTGAACAGAAATTAATGTATATGTGTAAGTGTATGTGTGGGTGAAAACAGTTCTGGTGGCTGGAAATGGGGTGACATCCGAAGTCATCGCGGGAATGTGATTACCAAGCAGATGGGCCGGCACATATAACTCAACAGAAGAAGGGGGCAGTAGAGAAAAAATCGTTATATATTGTATAAATGGTATTGAGGTTGTAAGATACTGATACAGTTCAGTGCAGGAAAGGACTCTGGCCAAACAAACTAACACAGTCTAACTAAAAGGAGAACCAGAGGGAGGCACAGACATGAGGGATCCCTGATATGTAAGGCAACCAGACCACCAGCGAAGATGACTGAGTGATAGGTGAGAGTCCGGATGACAGCATCCAAACAGCTTCAGATCACCATAATACTCAACATCTATGAGTACCCCGGATCTGCTCCTTTATCTAAAGAGGACTAACACTGAAATGCCTGGCTAAATAAATGGGTCTTTAATCTAGACTTAAATATTGAGACTGTGCCTGATTCTCGGACATAAACTGGTAGACTGTTCCATAATTGTGGGGCATTATATGAAAACGCTCTGCCCCCTGTTGTAACTTTATTCACATGTGGTGCTGACAGACAGCCCACATCCTTTGAACAAAGTGGGTGTGGAAGAACATAGGGCACCACCAGATCACTAAGATACTGAGGTGCGAGACCATTTAGTGCTTTATACGTTAAAAGTAGTATTTTAAAATCTATACGGAATCTCACCAAGAGCCAATGCAGTGTGGATAGAACAGGGGTGATATGTTCGAATAACTTGGTCCTAGTAAGGACTCTCGCTGCTGCGTTCTGAACTAACTTAGTAAAAACTAAACTAAGTTTATTTATAAGCTTTGCTGGACATCCAGAAAGCAGAGCATGTACAGTTGTGTGCCATCGTCGTAACAGTGGAACTTCACATCATGTTTACGGATTAAATTGCCGAGTGGGAGCATATATAAAAAAAAAGTAGCGGGCCAAGCACCGAGCCCTGGAGAAACCCATACTTAAGGTGTGAGCACGTAGAGTGGTCGCCATTTAAAACTACAAACTGGCAAGGGCCATCCCTTTTATACCCACTGTTTTCTGTAATCTGTTTAGGAGAGTGTTATGATTTATAGTGTCGAAAGCTGCATTAAGATCCAATAGAACTATGAAAGAGACGCAGCCCTGATCAGAGGGCTGTGGATACGAAGATAACTGCTGTGCTACTACTTTTTCTAAGATTTTGGAAATAAAAGGAAGATTCGATATCGGCCTGTAATTTGACACC
>JAOTRA010070462.1:0-14289 GCA_026260255.1 Pseudolaguvia tuberculata | reverse complement strand
TCTTTACCTCCACCACACTCTCAATGTACTCCTTCTTCAGGATTACACCTACACCATTTCTCTTTCCATCTACACCAGTTTAAATCCACCACCAATGTTCTTGGCCTTACTCCCATTCCACCTGGTCTCCTGAACACACAACACATCCACCTTTCTACGCTCCATCATGTCAGCTAACTTACTTCTTTTACCAGTCATAGTACCAACATTTAAAGAACCCACCCTAACCTCCCTCTCCTACACTTCTCCTTCGCCTGCCGTCTCTGTAAACGTCTTCCTCCTCTCCTTCTCCTCCTTTGGCCAACAGTAGCCCAATTTCCACCGGTACCCTGTCGGCTAACAGTACATGTGGCGGTCGTTGTTAACCCAGTCTGCGACCGATCCGGTATGAGATTCTGATTTGTGATCCGCGTATTTGATTTGGCGCTGTTTTACGCTGGATGCCCTTCCTAACGCAACCCTCCCCATTTATCCGGGCTTGGGACCGGCACTAAGAATGCACTCGCTTGTGCAACCCTAATGGCTGGGTTGTGCCGCTCATATCAATTACAACTGTTAAAAAGAGCTATATAAATAATGGTGACTTGATAATTGAGTCATGAGCACACCAATGATTTATACAGCCTCATTAAAAATTTGTTTCCCATGTTGTTTGTGAAGAGATCCAGTGTATTTAAATATCTAAATCTTTCAGAACATACAAACTCCACACAGAAAGACCCTTTTTCTGGGAAGCAAATCTTTTTGTTGCGAGGCGATTATGTACATCAACGCAACAGCCGGTCAATTTGTCAATTTGTTGTCCAAGAAATTTCGTTTCTTCAACAATTTTAATTGGATTTTCATTAATAAATAGTTCTACATCTTGATGTAAAGTTTGTAGAAGTAAACACACTTTAATCAAGTTTTCTCTCACGGCCCAAAAACATGCATGTTAGAAAGAAGTACAAATATGAAGTCATTATGAATATAGCCTGCTGATATGGTATTAACAAACCAACCAATCAAACAATCAATCAATATACAAACAAGCAGGTGGAAACGACAGCGTTGGGATATGAGGGTGATTGCTGTCTCAAGGTGTGTGTATGTTAGTTTAACTTACTATGTGAATCATATATGGCACTAAATAAATTTTTCATTAAAGAATAACTATTACTGAGGCCATAAAGATAAAGCAGCTTAGGGGCTCCTGACCATCTTATTATGCCCCTTTTCATTGTAGATTATTTATTGTGAAAGAAAGCACTGATTGATTTGTGAAACAACCATTCACAGATGGTTATGTTTGGTGCCATGTTTAGAGGTGTGAAATGTAGTTAGTGTCCCTAAAAACAGACAGGGATACAATTAAAAAAGTTGCAAAAATAATTACAGTCAGTTGAGCAGGTGTTCACTTTATTAACGTTTAACTGCCTTTTGAATTACATTCATATTTCAAACCCTTAGCTTATACAAATTTATACACATATAGACTGCACATTATGTTTAGTCCAATTAGTTTTGCATCAATAGAACGACTGAAAAGATCCTTGAGGAACCATCTGCTGTTGTCTTTGGATGTCTGACAATGGTTCCTACTTGAAATCAACATTTTTCACAAGAATTTTGAAACATAAATTCCATTTTATACAAATCTCTTAATATGCCAGGTAGTGTTATACCCTTAAAAATACTGTTACTATCTGCTAAATTGTTTTCATATAAATGATTTAAGATATATAAAAAAATTATTTTACCACTTTCTGTTCCTTTCATAGGAATCCATTTACAGATAAGGCAACAATCCTCTCCATAGTTTAAAAATTGATAATGGACTTTCGGGTCCAATTGTACAGCAGCCTTTTTTAAAAGCTTATCCATAGAAAAAGCTGCTTAAATACCTTGGTACTTTTGTAAAGTTAATTTAGTTCTATTGTTTCTAAACAGGGTGTTCAAAACACATGGATGTAATACTTGGGTATCTCAATACTTTTATCAATACAGTATATAAGAGCATGGAAACTACAATAACTGTTGCCAAATGTTGACTTAGTAGTCTGGCTATTTATTACAAAACACAAGAAAAGAACATTCTTTTTCAAAACTGGGACAAATTAAAAATAGACTGAGATATATGAAGGGCCAAAAATCATCTCTCTAAATCATAACTCCATTGAAATTAATGATCTGTATGAATTGGATTGGATTATTATGATTCTGCCATAAATTAAAGAACAAATTGGTTGTAAATGTAGAATTTTGCAGCAGTATATAAATTATTGTGCTGCTGTTTCACTAATAATAAGATTGTTTTTTTTATTCTGTTATACTGTTATTTATAAAGCTTAAAGTCATTACCAGTTTACAGTTGAACAGTGAATGAAGGAAATTCTGCCACCACAGCCAAAAACATTTATAAAGGAAATAAGAAAATATGTAAACCACAAACAGCAAAGCAACATAATTCCCTGCATTCGCAGTTCATCTTCAAACTATCGTTTCACTGTAAGAAGTACAAATGTGAAGTATCCATGAATAAATTCTGGGGTGCTGGTATGGCTGTGTGAGGGAATGTAGATTGATTGCTGTCTCAAGGAGTATGTATATTAGTTTAACATACTATTTGCATGTGGACAAATATATACAGCACTAAATCAATTTTTAAATTAAAGGGAATCAACTTTTGTCACATGCAGAATTGTACAGAGTACAACATATAGTGAAATGTTTTAATCGCATAGCCCATCTTAGTAAGTTGGGGGGTCATGGTACAGGGTCAGCTATTGTACAGCGCCCTCTTGTTCAAGGACCCAACAGTGGCGGAGGGGGGGGTAGAACTCAGGTCTTTCTGGTCTACCGATCAACAACCGGCACCTTAACCATTGAGCCACCACTAACCTTGCTTAAGTAATAATTAAATATAATATTAAAATAATTATTATTGAAAATAATTTAATTGTCTTTTTGTTTAAATGACCAGATGCAGATGATCATGTGTGATTTAAGTGCCAACTGGAACAACTCATACCGAGAACTGGAACAGCGAATCATCTCAATGGAGCAGAAACTAGATGAGTTGGGCCAGTCATTCCAGTGCACATCTGAGCTCCTGAGCCAAGCACTGCAGCAACGCCACTTTGTCCACAGGTATCATTCCAGTCCAGCTGGACACGTTCAAAGAACCATGTAATATTTAAATAAATCAGGTGGCAGGAATCAGGTCAGATTATTATACCAATATAGATAGTACTACTAATTGGTTAAGCTGGAATTCATATGCTGAGTAAGGATACTAACTGTCAACGTCTGAGATAAATAAATAAAACAATTGTAAATTGATCTAGATACGGGTGTTTTCTAAATGCCAAAAATAAAAAACGTAGTGAGGCTAAACTATTAAAAAAATTTTAGGTTTCTGCCAACTTCACGCCAAATTGATGGTTTAGGGCCTTGCTCAGGGGCTCATCAATGGCAACCTGGTGGTACTGAGATTTGCACATAATCTTGTTAGGTTAGAGCTAAGGAAAAACTAAAAAAAAATTTTCCAAACAGGTGACATGGCGTATTTTACTCCAAAACAACAGCTCAGCTGAAAACCACACAAAGCTACGCGGATCAACATAGAGGACTTGTGATTTAAATTCCAATAGACCTCCAAGTTGCAGTGGCAGTGCTTGTGGATATGTAATTATGACAAAAATCAATTGTATTTATGACAATATTTATGTCTTATCTTTAACAGAAACACTGAGCTCAGTGTGTGATGTTATTCAGGTTTAGAGAAATGTTTTTTCTTTTTTTAAATTTCTTTTTTTAATTAAGCATTTTAAAAGGCTACGTTATTTTAAGGCTTTTGAGCCTGCTTTATCTATGACCAAGAATTGTTTTTAGTTCATCAGTTGTCATTAATAAATTTTACCCATAAGTATATAAATGTAAAAGTAAAACCATCTAATCTTAGAAAACATAAAAAATAAATTTTTAAAAAACCTAAATAAATACATAAAAAAAAATTCTTTCTGAGGATAATCTTGTCTTTTTATTTAATAAATAATGGCCCATGGGTTGCAGGTATATTTTGACAGTGCTAGAAGAGTTCACAATAAATTTTTTATTATCACTGCGTTTAAATAACATATATAGTGTTTAAATTGCAAAAAACACTGTTGAACCATAGCTAGGTTTTGTGATTTAGCCTAAAATATTAAATAAAAGTAGTGAACAAATTGTAATTTAGTTACACTTTAAGTTTCAGTTACAGCTTTGTAGGCTAATTAGCTGGCCCTTGCTTTCAGTCTGTAGCCTCAGGGCTGTTTCTAGACTATTTGGCACATATAGTGAGATTACTAACCCCCTTCCTTGGCACTACTCCACACCCACACCATAGAAACACCTCTAGGTTATATATGTAACTATGGTTACCAATAGAAACAAGACATTGTATCTAAAACACAATGGGAAAATTTTCATGCGACCTCAGGCTGAAGTACGCAGTCCATCCACTAAAAGGGAAGAAAAATGCACCGGAAATAGCACTGAGAGGGATTCTTTGGTATGGCAAGAAATGCACATTACTCCCCTACAGCAACTCAATGCTTATGACACTATAACAAATGTGTCCCTGTCTAATGTTTGTGGACTCAGGATGTAAGGACCCGCTTCTCTACAGAGAAAACAAGAGTTGCATTGTAAAAGTAGACATGTGTATTTGGAGGCCAAGTCTGCTGCTTCACAAATGTCTGCTAGAGAATCCCCTAGTGAAAAGACTTTGGAGGCTGCTATCCCAAGCATGGAGTGTGCCCAGAGCTCTGATGGAGAGTCTTTATTCACAAGTGTGATGTCTCATCCAACCACCTGTATATCATCTCCTTGGTGGCAGGAAGCCCCTTCTTAGGTACCTCAAGATTTTGTGGGCGCTGCAAGACGGCAGTCATCCTTGAACATGGCCAGGCAGGATCAGACGATGCATAACAGAAGCTGTCGAATTCAAGTATGTAAACATACTGGCCCATGATATCTCTATTTCTCTCTTTAACAGCAGCTGCTACTATCATCATGAGGACTACGCAGATAATTATTACTAGCAAATTGTTAGTAAATATAGTAAAATAACAAAGTGCCTAGTTTGTCGAAACAGTACTGTGTACTAGAAACAGTACTGTGTAGCCTATACTATGGAGGGCATCCATTACATCTGAAGAAATATTCTGTTTAATTCACCATGAATTTGTTGTTTTATTTAAAAATGCTTATTGTGTTAAACTCCCAGCTATTAAGTTCCAGACATAGAAAAGACAAAACTCAAAACAGATTTTAAACCATTCAGATTAATTAAAATCTGTTGTCTTAATGGTACTGCGGAATGGCTTTTTTCCAATATGAAAAAATACAATAAAATATGAAGGTTTTTCTAAAATTACATGTTTACCACTTTTAATAAATAAATGTCATTTAAGAAGATCTATTCATGTTTAAGAGACAGCATCTTAAAAAGGGGTGTCCAATTTTGCTTTCAGGTTTTTTTTATAATTGTGAAATAAAAATAGTTCCGCAAGTTGCTTCTTTTTTGCGTCTCTGTGTGGCCTTTGCTCTTTAATACAAGTAAATTTTTTGGGCAAGACCAAAGCTTGTAAAAACTGGAATGTTGATAAACACAAACTTGCCTGGTCTATTCATGCATTTTTTGGATAGATATCTGATTTGTCAAAACATTTCTACTTACACTTGGCCAAATAAATACAAATGTATCAGCTGATCTGAAATGGCACCCTCTGTTAATTTGCCGTATTTGTGTTTGTGAATGTAAAAGAAAATAAAAGAAAACAAAAAAGCTTGCAACAATGCTTTTGTACCATAAGGCACTAATTATTATGTGCAACGGTGGATGTGATTTTGCCAAGTAGGATGTGATCCTGGATAAACATCCTTTGTTAATTTGATAAGTGTGCTAAAGTGAGCAACGTCTTCCGTGAGGGAGGAGACAAATGCTCACGTTTGTGCTTTGAACAGACTGAAGCGTTTAGCTGTTTACATTAACTGGTAAATCTGACCTGTATTCAATATCTATACATGCCAAAGTAGCCAACAGTAGACTTCAAAGGAAGTAAAAACAGCATAATCATCAATGGATGCACTGGACCAAGAGGAAAGGATCATTTAGTATTTGCTTCTGCATCATTTTTAAAGGTTTGAAAAAACAACACATCAGGCAGAGACAATTTACAGGGAATTTAAAGGGAACATTTGTGCAGCCTGGCCAAATGAATCATTAATCAAGTTATAAATATCTTTTCTTTTTTTTTTTTTTTTTTTACAAAACAGATATATGTGATTAATAACTAACTCACTAGTAACTAATAAATATCAAAATACACAGATGCACCAAGCTAGTGTCCACATCACTTTTGGTGTCCACCTCAGTTGAAGTCATGCGGCATTCAACACACATTGACAGCTGAGAACCTTATGTATCTGCTTACAAGGCAGGCAATAATGTGTTTGATTCATATCTGATTTATTTCCACATATGAGTGCAGCCTGAAAATATCAGAATCCATGTGCTTTTTTGGTTGGTCACAGCCGATCTGTGCCAAATTAGAAAGAAAAAAATCAGACATGGTCACTAGATCCATGCAGTGTAAATGCAGCCATTCAACTTGTAAATTACGTTGGAAATACATTTCCTGAAGTGGTTCAACATATATCCGTTGCAAGTGTTTAAGACATTTATACTGGGTTACACTTTTCTTGAATGTATAGCTAACCAACATATGAAATAAACTCAATTCTTCATTTACCCTACAGCATATTTTGAGGTTGTAAAACAAACTAATCTCACCTAAAATAAAGGAGCCCTACTGAACATACACTATATTGCCAAAATGTTTGTGGGCACCTGACCATCATTTCTACATGTGGTTCTTCTCCAAACTGTTGCTATAGATATGGAAGCCCACAGTTGTCTACAAGTCTTTTTGCTTGTGTACAAACTGACTTGAAGTGCAGCTGAAATATATTTCTAATCAAGATTTTTTTCTTTACATTAAATGCTTCATTGTAATCCCAACAGCTTTTGTAATAACGTTTCAGAGCAAAATGAAACTGTCAAAAAGTATTTTACTATTCACAGCTTGATAAAGACCATTCAGTAAATTTTTGCAAAGGCGTAAGTGTTGTCGCCTTGTCATATGAGCTTCACCTGTGACTAATAATGGATCAATTAGGTCTCAGGTGTGTATAAAAAGAACTCCAGTACACTAGACCTTCACATCAACTGCATCTACACCTCCAAGGCCAGCCCATTTTCCACTGCTCAACGAGACCTAATCACCTGTCCCTTTGTCAACCAGAACAGTTTGTCACATTCTCGTCTCAAAATGGCCTACATGGTCGAATTGGATGGCAGGTGGATTTTTCAGATGAATCTTCTGTTGAATTTCATCACGGTTGCCGCAAACATTGCAGGAGATTTACCTCTAGAAAACAGTGACGTTTGGTGGCAGCAAAATCATGGTCTGGGGTTACATCCAGTATCGGAGTGTTGCGAGAGATCTGCAGGGTGGAAGGCAACATCAATCGTCTAAAATACCAATAAATATCTTAGCTTATATTCCCAACCATAAAAAAGGCCAATTTCTACAGCAGGATGGTGCTCCATCGATGCAGGATGGTGCTCCAGGTTCCATTTTAACATCAAATTCCTCAAGGTGATCAAGATCAAGATGCTCCAGTATTGGCCAGCCCAGTCACCAGACATGAACATCATTGAGCATATGTGAGGTAGGATAAAAGAGGAAGCATGGAAGACAAAACAAAAGAATATTGGTGAACTCTTGGAGGCATGCAAAACTGCTTTCTTTGCTATTTCTGATGACTTCATCAATAGATTGTATGAATCCTTGCCAAACCGCATGGATGCAGTCCTTCAAGCTCATAGAAGTCATACAAAATATTAAATTTGGAGATCACTGCACTGCTACTTAATTTGTATTAGACATTTTTTGTATTTGCATTAAATTTGTTCAATTTCTGTACTGCAACAAAACCTTTGTCCTGCCAAAATTCGACCTTTCTGTCTTGATTAAATGATCAATCGTTTTTCAGTGAGGCTTATTTATTTCGGTCCATTAACTTTTCTTATAAGCTATTTCTAACTTTTGTCAGGGACTGTGGAATGTTTTTGTATATTGTAGCATTATTATTCTTTCAGTGGAACTAAGAAACTCCAACACTGTTCCAGCAGGACATGACCCTGAGCACCCCTGACCTCCATTATCACATCCTGGGTTATTATTAGAGTGGAAAAAAACACCAGTGTTCGGCACAAAGTTACCACCACTGATCACCTTTGAGATAAACTGGAATGGCGAGTGAATCCCAGACCTCCTTACCTGACATTAGTATCTGATCTCACTAATACTGTTGGAGCAGAATGAAGAGATATCTCACATTCAAGTTTCACACTAAAGTGGAAAGTCTTACTAGAAGACTGAAGCATAATCACAAAGCAGAATGAGAATAAATCTAGAATAAGATGTTTAAATGTACATGTTTGTGATGTTCAGATGACCACAAACTTTTGGCAATAGAGCATACAAGTTTCTTAGTCTTGAATAATAACCAACAAAAATCAAGAAAATTGAATATTTTATCAAACATTAAGATAATCCTATTGAATAACAATATTTCAGTCTGGTAACACACACTATCAATACAGTAGCATTACGAAAATAATAATCATTTTTTTAATAATAGAAATAATCAACATCTGCATAAAACCTTTAACACAGCACAAGTCCATTGTGACTAATAAAAAAGCATCTTAAATAATATGTTGTTAAATTGTTCATCTCAAACAACGTTGTCTGAATAAAATAATTTGTGATATAGACGAGTTTTTGTTGGGACCTGAGCTAAAATATATTATGGAAAAAGAAAATTATTTCATGAATAAATATTTAAATTGAATGTAAATGTGGGTGGGGTTTTTTTTGTTTTTTTTACAGTTTCTCTTTGATAAATCCAAAAAGGTGGTCATTTCTAGTGGCATGAGGTACATTGGTTTACATTGCATGTCAAGGTGATGGTATTGTTTTATTATTTAAACTTGTATACCTGTAAACCTGAAATGAATAAAATGGAAACTATAATAATAAAAATATAATTGGTGATTTCAAATTTAATTGATTTATACTCCCACCATGAAATGACTTCACACTCATGGACACTCCTGTAATGGAATAAAGTTCATTACTGAATCCTGGTTTCAGGTTTTTAAAAATTGAGTAGGGAGGTAGATGACTTGAGGCCATGGCTAATTTCAGGAATTATTTTTGGTTGTAGCTCCCTCTGGCGGGCCATTATATCCATTGCACTCCTTGATTAGTGTGCAATATTTATATTATTTTTATTTATACTATCTTGTAATTTGCCTAAAGGATAGTAGTAAAGGAAAAGCAAGTAATGAGTGATCAAAGATAACAGTTGCTAGTGTAATACTAATAAAATGACAAGACAATAATCAATCAGAAAAAAACATTTGGGAAGAGCTGCCCTAGAATGTAAAGCAAAAATAGCAAATACTAAACTCAAATATTGGATTTATTAAAAATAAAAAAAACCTTTAGTAACAAATAAGCTTAAATCAAACTCATCAGAATATCTCATGAGCATCAAGTTCAACAACACAGTGGTTCAACTCCACAGTGACAGAAAAATGATAGAAGAATTGTCACGTTCAGTGCATGTGTGATTGCAATGAATTTCACTTTATACTTCTTAAAGCTAAACAGTATTAAACTGTAAGGGGATTCCAATCTTATAAGCAGTAAATGAGCTTATGAGTTTTTTAACATATGCCACAACAAGGCAGCAGGTCTTGTAAAGGAATGGCCACAATAGCACTGAAAAATATTCCTGCACTCTTTAATTACATGTTTTTTCCTATTCGAATGTGTAACCGTGAATAACCTGTGGCAGGCCAACAGCCTTGTTCCACAAAACATCTGGCCACAGGCAGCGCAGACATATCGTGTGGCCTCGGCATGCTGAACTTGATGGCGCAGCAGGTGCATACGTTGATGGAAGGTCCTGCCACACTGACACCTGTAAAGGCGTGGCCCACGGTGCTGGTAGCGGTGGCGCACACCTAATGAGAACTGGCGAGACACAGCGCCACACCTGCGGCATGGGAACACAGCCTTGGAACGCCAACTCTGACGCATGCGCTTCTGCAGTGCCAGCTCCCTACTCTGGTTCACAAACATGGCTACAATTTTTAATGGCCCCTGTGATACAGGAAAGATCGGGGTAGGTGAAGAAAAACTACAAAAGGGAACATTGCATTCTGTTTGTTGGTCTGTTTGGGACGGGATAGATATTGAGTTACAAACTTGAGATGGAATAGTTTGAAGTAACTGGACTCTAGATGTTAGTTGTTGCTGAGGCTGTGATAACTGAGAAAAATCCTGCATCTTTACAATTCCTGTCTGATTAGACATTGAGACTGCAGGAATGGGTATCAGTTGTCCTTGGTTCTGTGTAGAAGAGGAGGAAAAAGAAAAAGAGAAAGAGTAGGGTGAAAAAGAAGTAGTAGTCGTTTGAGTCACTGCTTGCAAAGTATTTACAACCTGGACCAGTCTTTCTGGCTTCTCAATTACTGTAGAAACAGAAGCAGTCATTTTATCTTTTTGGTTTCCATTTGACATTCCCTTTTTCTGGCTACAACTCGTTGACCTAGTAGTCATGGTATGAACCGAGGCCTTTTGGTGTACAATGGTGGATGGACTTTTGGGCAATGAATGTAATGTGGAATTCAACACTGTGTCCAGTTTCTGAACTGTATTAATAGCTCTGACACTCTGGCAGCTTATAGGATGTTTCAAATACTCTGCAGCAGGTAAGGGCATAAGTTTCAGAATCGGAAGTGGTGGCTCTTTTGAATAGTTTGAGCCATTTGTTAGGGTAAATGATTCTCTACTGAATGCAGTGTTGCTTGTAGAGTTGCTACAAACATGTTTTAGAAAAATACTCTGGTTGGGGAAAAGCTGCTTACAGCGTGCACAAATATATTTGGCTGAAGGATGCTTGTCTGCTTGATGGGTCAGTAAAAAATGTTCAGTGTTAAACACCATTCCACACAGAGAGCATGTCAACGATTCTTGGCATGTGCACTGCTCCATTGAGTCTTTGGCATTGAAAACCTTGTTGCGGCCACATAGTGTGCACATCTGTGGGACTTTATAGAAACTAGCTTGGGCATTTGAGTTTACAAAGCCTACAGGCCCGGGAGGTTTTTGGTCAGCATTTCCACAAGTTTGTATTTGACCAGCACTCCAACTTTTTCTCTTGCAATCTTCATTTAAAATGTACCCATTAGAGCACATATCATCCTGAGATGTGTTTATCAACTCATCTATAGATAAACTGTGTCTGTCCTTATGGTCACTTCTCTGAATAACCCCCACATGTTCTTCTAGTACCGCCTCCTTTAAAATGGGTTGAGAGTTGTCCCTCACCATAATATTATCCCCTTGTGATGGTTGCAAAGCTGTGCTAGATTGCCAAGTGTTTTCTGCAATTAGTGAGACATTGCTATGATTTTTCCAGGTATCCTCTTTACTCTGCATTTGTTTTGAGAGAACAGGGTGGTTTTCATGGCTTTGTGTAGAGACATAATCATGATCAAGCAAGTTACTGTGCATCAACTCATGCCGTGTCTGATTCTGGTGTCTCTCAAAACGGTCTGGTTCTTTAAATGTTTCTCTACTGTATCTCAAAGATTTACTACAAACATGTTGTAAAAAAATATTCTGATTAGGAAAAAAATGCTTACAACCAGTACAAATATATTTGACTGAAGGATGCTTGTTTGCTAGATGAGTCAGTAAAATTGTTTCAGTGCCAAACAGCATTCCACACACAGAACATTGACAATTCTTTGACAATTCTTGGCATGTGCACCGTTCATTTGAGACTTTACCATTGAAAACCTTGCTACGGTCACAGTGTGCACACATTTCTTGGAGTTTACATGAACTAGCTGTAGGTTTTGGGTTTACAGAGCCTACAGGCCCGATGGGTTTTTGGTCAGCATTTCCACAACTTTTTCTATTGTTATCTTCATTTAAAATGTACCTATTGGTGCATGGGGATATTGTTTTAGAGCACAGATCATCAAATGTGTATACCAAATCATCTATGGATAAAATGTGATTGTGCGCATGGTCATTACTCTGAATAATTTCCACCTGTTCTTCTATTACCGCATCCTCTGAAATGGGTTGAAAGTCTTTCTCCATCTTAATATTACACTCTGATGATTGCAGCAGCACTGTGTTACGGTTCCAAGGGTATTCTTCAGCTAGAGGGACATCGCTGTTATGATTTTTCAGGGTATCATCTTTACTCTGCATTTTTGAGAGGAAAGGGTGATTTTCAAGGCTTTGTGTGGAGACATAATCATGATCAAGCAAGTGCACAAACTCGTGACTTTCAGTTTGTTCCTGATATCTCTCAGAATGTTCTGGGACTTTAGGGGATACCCTAGTGTCAAACACATGTTGGTTTTCAGTGCTGGGGTCAATCACATTGTCTGTTATTTTAGAAAGTTTGCTGCAGATGTTATGGGCAGGATCTTGTTCTACAGGAGGTATGATGCTGGCATGGCTTTGGGGAGAAATGTAAGCATGATTATTACATATGCCAGTCTGATCACCTACTGGAGTCTCTTGCTGATCAATTTCGGTATTGGCATCTTTTGGGGATCTACTAGTGTCTGTTTTATTAATAACCACAACTACACTGTCATTGCTGGTGTACATAACAACATCATTTGTGGTGTCTCTGATAGAATTGTGAGCTTTTGTAGAGAAATAGTTATGATCTTGCCAATATCTCTTGACTGTTATATCACTTTTGAAAGGCTCTTTTAAGCTGCTTTGTTCATTTGTCACAAGCATCTCCTCTTCTTCTTCCTCAACCCTTCCAACCATCTTCTTCTCTTCCTCAACTCTTCCATCCATACCCTCCTCCTCTTCCTCAGCCCTTTCAATTATCTCCGCCTCAAACCTTTCAACCATCTTTTCTAAATCTTCCTCAACCTCCTCCTCGAACATTCCAACCATCTCCTCCTTCTCTTCCTCCTTTATATACTTTATTTCCACCTCCTTATTTTCAAGGATGACCTCCTCCACCTTTATAAGTTGTGGCTTTTCCTCTGGAGTCTCTTCAGTCTTCACAGCCCATTGCATTGTCAGATGCTTCCTCAATATGCAGCTTTTACAGAGGCTAGTGTGGACATTTTTAATATGGAAGGTTAGAGAGTTTATGTTTGAAAACTTTGTTGGGCACAAGTGACAACACACCTCATCTGTGTGTTTATTAAAACAATCTTTGAGCTGGTCAAGAACTGCAAAGTGTCTCCCACACAAACCGCAGACATCATCAAATTCGCCCAAAACAACCTCATCTTCACTGGAGACCTCCAGTTTTATTCCAGTGCAGGTCATTGTGTACTAAAAAAAAACATGCACAACTCATTTAACAAAGCATTATATATATTTATTAGTCATGAACTTGCATGATTCATTCATTCATTCATTCATTCATTAATCCAATAATTCCCTCATAAGGGTTTTAAAGTACCCAGAAAATGTGAGCGCGGGGAGAATATGCAAACTCCGCACAGAAATACCCCTTGCGCTGGGAATCAAACCTGGGATCTTGCTGTAAGGCGACCATGCTAACCACAAATATATATATATATATATATACACAAGGTAACTCTTAATTTTTAAAATGATTCTTTGACTATGTAATATGGCATTAATTTATAACAGTAATACCACGTTTGCACCTAGAGACCAGCATCAGAGGTCAACCAGGAATGGCACTCATTCAGAAACTGGAAACTTGTGTTATAGCTTAGGAAAGCTATTTTGCAATTTGCATTTTTAACATAATGCGGTGCGGTGGCCTAGTGGATAGCACAGTCGCCTCACAACAAGAAGGTCCCGGGTCCGAATCCCAGGCTGGGATCTTTCTGTGCGGAGTTTGCATGTTCTCCCCGCGCTTGTGTGGGTTTCCTCCGGGTGCTCCGGTTTCTTCCCACAGTCCAAAAACGTGCAGATTAGGTGGATTGGGGATTCTAAATTGTCCATACTAGTAAATGTGTGTGAATGGTTGTTTGTTTATGTTTTGCTCTGAGATGGACTGGCGACCCGTCCTCTCTGGTGTACCCCCGCCTCTCGCCCTATGTGTGCTGGGATAGGCGCAGCAGACCCCCGTGACCCTGGATTCGGGAATAAG
>JAOTRA010070387.1:0-14294 GCA_026260255.1 Pseudolaguvia tuberculata | reverse complement strand
GTGTGTGTGTGTGTGTGTGTGTGTGTGTGTGTGTGTGTGTGTGTGTGTGTGTGTGTGTGTGCGCGCGCGTGTGTGTGCGCGCGCGTGTGTGTGTGCGCGTGTGTGTGTGTGTGTACATTCACAGGCTGGATAATGTACCATAAATGCAAATGTATTTTGATATGACTGAGCAACTGAGCCAAAGAAAAAGAAGCAATATACAAAGAAATGTTCATAAAATTGCTGTGAAAAGATGTTTGAATGGTTTGAGACGATATGAGACGATATGAGACTGTGTGAGATGTAAGATTGTTGCAAAAAGATTTAAGAAGATACAGGAATATGTGGGATGGTGTGAGAAAATGGAAGAAGAAGAAGAAAGGTTGTTACTAAGACTTGTGAGATGGTGAGAGAAGATGGTGTGAGAAGATATGAGATTGATTTGAGACAATGGGAGTTTTAAAAAGGTGTGGGGTTTTTTTTAAAGGATATGTGAAAAATATGTTGTATGTTTTAGATGGCGTGTAGATGCTATAAGAACATGTGAGATAATGTGAGATGTTCAGGTTCCTCTGGAGTTCTAGGTTGGATGATCTTACTGTAAACTCTTTCACTTCTCCAAACCTGTCCATATTTGAAGAGTCCGAACTGAGACACTTCTTTGTTTCTCTTCCAGTATTTTTATTCCAGGCTAAGTTCATGAACTGAACTCGACTTCAAGCTCAGAGCAATCGTCGTCATGAGAATTGAGATATTCCTGAGACAGTTGAGAAAGTTCCTGCAGCTCCTCCTGAGTGGAACATGGTTAGTGTGAGAGAGAAAAGATTTAATCTTCAATTCATTTCTTAAGAGTGAATCAGTGGTGTGCCTGAGGAACCCTCAGAGGAACACTCAGAGGAACCCTCAGAGGAACACAAATTCATCCTCAACTAATGAGAAGATCCATCAGTTATTTTCATAAAGCATTGTTGCAATGCATCTCTTCTCTTCTCCCCTTTCTTGTCTCTTTTCTTTGGCTCTCTTTTTTCCTGTTATTATATCTTCCTCTCTTCCCTAATGTCCTGTAGGTGGCGATGTGACTCCACCAAACAGATCTTTCTCCTCTTTCTACAAATCAATACCCTCCTAATCCTTTACTTTAATCCTTTTAGAGAAAGAGTGACTACCAGGCAAAGTCACCCTTATGACATGATGTCACTTGTCTGAATTTCCACTGGTGTCTTTTATGCAAATCTTTTTTTTTTTTTTTTTCAAAGGAGGGAAACTCTGTGATTCCCATTTCCTGTTCAGTGAGTCCAGGTAATATTTCCTGTTGTTTGTTCACAGCAAAAAAGTTCCTGATTTTCCAAACTAACTGTGGTGTAGAGCAGGTAGAACAGAGGTGAAGCCCTGAAGCTTCACAACCAACCACAACAACATCCTAACAATGAGGTGGGACCCAATATCGAACCTCTGCCCTTCTTTAAGTCGGATAAAACAGTTCCTCATTCATTTATCAAAAGCAGGAAGTACGTTTATAAGAACTGGCTTCCACTGATGCCTCTGATTAGTGAGAACAGCATGGCCGCTTCTACACATCAGCTGTTCTGTTCCAAAACATGTGGTAGCCCTGATACACCAGTTTGGAAATCATGATGCTGATGAAATGTTGTTTACATGTTGTTTAGATGTTCTCAGTGGTGGAAAGAAACTAATTCCTTCTGAACTTCTGTTACAGTATTTGAGTTGAATTTTCCTATTTTTATTTTAAATAAAATTTTGGTGGTTTAAAATTTTAAGTTTATTATTATTTTTTTTTAAAGTATACAACTTATATACCTGGGTTATAGGAGTGTGTGTATATATAATATGTGTGTGTGTGTGTGTGTGTTCAGATGTTTCCTGATGTTTAGATGTTATGTTGTTTATGACACCACCACCAGTCATCGTAGTTTGATGTTGTTTCGTGGTTGTGTAGATGTTTGATGTTGTTTCGTGGTTGTGTAGATGTTGTTTCGTGGTTGTGTAGATGTTTGATGTTGTTTTGTGGTTGTGTAGATGTTTGATGTTGTTTAGTGGTTGTGTAGATGTTTGATGTTGTTTAGTGGTTGTGTAGATGTTTGATGTTGTTTCGTGGTTGTGTAGATGTTTGTTGTTTAGTGGTTGTGTAGATGTTTGTTGTTTCGTGGTTGTGTAGATGTTTGATGTTTCGTGGTTGTGTAGATGTTGTTTCGTGGTTGTGTAGATGTTTGATGTTTCGTGGTTGTGTAGATGTTGTTTTGTGGTTGTGTAGATGTTTGTTGTTGTTTAGTGGTTGTGTAGATGTTTGTTGTTTCGTGGTTGTGTAGATGTTTGATGTTGTTTCATGGTTGTGTAGATGTTTGGCATTGTTTACTGCTGTCCTGCTCTAAAGGATTTCTCAGTGTTTCCTCAGCTGAATTCCTCCAGACAGATGTGTGTGTTATGGTGCTACTGGTCTACCCTGAGAGTCACAGTGAAGGAATAAAGAAACCACAGAGACACTATAGAAAAGAGAACTATCTTCTTCTACAGTAGGTTCAGGTTCAGCTCACACTCACTTGGCTGACATGTATTTTTGTACCTCATGATTATGAGTATAAATATTGTTTAATGAACTCGTATAAAGTGTAAAGTGACTTTTATTCCAAATGACCAGGAAAGTGGATTTGAGTGCAAGTATATTTTAATACAATGACATTCTACTACACAAACATCACAGACAAGTGCATGTGACCAGCTGAACGATGGTTAAACATTCAGAACTCTAATTAAATAAACAGTAAGTTCACTCTGCTCTGAACCAAAAACAAATGTACAATACACACACACACACGGGCGACGCCTGCGTCTCGTCCCACATAAATAAAGTCATTAAAATGTTATAATAAATATATTAAAAACCAAACACTCGGTCAGGGTGAAGAACCAAAGGCAAATGGTGGCAAAGAGCAAAAACAAAACACCTGATATATCTTTCTGTGAGATATGACACGTACGAGGCCACGCCCAGCAGAGACCACCAAAGTTTATACCCTTTAAAGTGACTGAAGTTTGTGCATTTGGTTTCAGCCGCTCGGTAACGTTCAATATAAAAATAGTTTCAACACACAAACCCGACTTTATAATACATCACACAAAAACCCCGGTTGTCAGGCAACACGGCAAACAGACCATCCGCGCACAGTGTTCTATAAAAAAAAAAAACATTTGACATCAAACAGTTTACTTTCATTTGTGTTATACGTTCTGTCCGGTTACGTCACTGCTACAACACACCCGATTTCCTTGTTCCTTTTCTCGCCGGTATGTGACCTGAGCGATTCGTTAGAGCAGCGTTAATTAGTGGCAGAGAAAAATCCCTTTCAAACAAAGCAGAAGCTCTTCTCCACACTACACGGTGAATGAATGAACAGAGAATGGTGGTGTTGGCGTAACTCTTTGGTGAACATACAGACCAATCCGAGTTTTAAATAACATTTACAAATAACAAGTGAAAGACATCACACATGCCTTTGAATCTTAGTGCTTCTACATATTGCTCTGGTGTGTGTGTTACACTGTTCTACAGCTGTATGAATCAGTCCCGCAGTGCTTCTGGTACTTCAGTGTTTATGGATGATGGTATGCAGTCGGTGTGGCGACACTGGTGTGTCCGTCTATGCTGAAGTCCAGACACTGAAGCGTGGTCTCTTTGATCTGCTGGATGAAGAGGTTCCTCTCGTCTTCAGGAGTCTGTCCGTTGTACGCCCGGACGATGCAGGTGGGTCGGTGCAGGTTTAGCATGTAGACCAGCTGCTGCTTTTGGTTCTTCAGCTCCTCAATCTGTGCCTTGAGTTCAGCGTTTAACGACTCCAGCTTTTCTGATTCCTGACAAAAAGAATAAAGTGTTCAGTCACACAAAGTCAAAAACACTGCAGTTTAAAGGTCTAGGATTTGGCCAGGGCCGTAGTGTAGTGGGTTAATGCACACGCACGCATGAGCAGCAAAGGTTTGAATTACAGCTCCCACCCTCTCTCTATCTTCCCCATTTCATTCCTCTGTACCATCAATAACGGCAAAAAATGGCCAAATTATTACGTTTGGGATCAATACAACATTTGAGACATTTTATGCTCATCAAGGCTGAATTTATTCATCGAAAATGCAGCCAAATAATATCTATATAATACAATAAAAGCTCCTTTAGAACAAATATTAGAACAACTTAGAATAAACGTTTAAATGTGACAATATTCATTAATTCATTCCTCTTCTTACCCGCTTATTCCCTAATTCAGGGTCAGGGGGGTCTGCTGGCACCTATCCCAGCACACATAGGGCGAGAGGCGGGGGTACACGCTGGACGGGTTGCCAGTCCATCACAGTGTGACAATATTACAAAATATAATGAAATCCTGTGATCAAATTACTTCAGCCTCCTGTCCAGGGTGTACCCCCACCTCTCGCCCTATGTGGGATAGGCATCAGCAGACCCCCGTGACCCCGGTAAGAAGAGACATGAATGAATGAACGAATGAACGAACGAACGACTTAAGCCTCCAGTGTCACAGGACTTCAGAAACATGCAAATAAATAATGTTATTCCCAACACTGATAATTTTTAGATAGATTTTTTGATGAATAAAAATCAACCTAAATGTACATGTTTTTGGACAGTGGAAAGCGCGGTGAGAACATGTAAACTCCACCCCACACCCAAAAATCGAACCTGTGACAGTCTTGCTGCAAGGCAACCGTGCTAATTGCTACACCACCACACTGCCCATTTGTTTATGCAAATTTAAAAGCATCATGAAATGTTCAAATTCTTATTTATTAGATTCTACCTTCTGTAAACAGTCAGTCTTTTCCTTCTTCTTGTTACGGCATTTTGCAGCAGCAATTTTGTTCCTTTCTCGTCGCCTTTTCCTGCGGTTGATTTCCTCTACGTTGAGCTGAAAGAGAAGCACAATTTTGAAATGCTTTACAATCATTTTAATATTTCACTTCTCAAATGACTAAAACTGCAGTCTGTATATTTCGCCTCTCTGTCGCCATCTCTGTTTCAAACCTGCAATTGCAGTTATTTGTGCAATTTTCTTTTTCACCTGGGATGTGTTGGCTTGGCTTTTCAGAGCAGTTAAATCTGATGTGTGTGGGTATGTATGCATGTGTGTGTGTGTGTGTGTGTGTGTGTGTGTATATGTGTATGTGTGTGTCCAGTCGAATCGGAGTGGATACTGCACTTTCGAATCCTGGATTCTATATGTTGAAAGTACATCCAACCATAATAAGAGTTTTGACTGAAGAATCTTATTGTCTGCCAATTTTGTTTTGACCAACTGAGCAAAGAAAAGTATTACAATAAATCACTCTAAGCGACGATGGATAACTGATGATCATCAAATTATTATTATAGGATTGTTATCCTTTGTCAATAACATAAAAACAGCCACATTGTGTGACAATCTCATACACAATATCACCAGAACTCCTTTATGTCTACAATGGTGAAGTGATGTGATGACAGTGAAGAATGTCGTCATACTCTTATTTCCCAGCTTTAAACATGGGTTAGTTCAGAATTTTAAAAAAGAAGGAAAAAGAGAGACTGAAACAGCGTGTTATACCTCTCTCTTTCCTGCCCGTGGTTCAGGAGGTATGTCGGAGCCGCAGTCAGAGCAGCTAGTCCCGGTTCCGGTCTGGGTGGAAAGCATACCACCGGATAGACGTCTGGTCTGAATGGTGTACCTCAATTCCTCCTTGACCAGCGGACTGAAATGAGTGAAATCATCGAGTGTAAGAGAACCAGGAGGAGACAGACATGGAACCAGGGTTGAGACACTGATCTCTGAAGAACCCGATACTAAATCCAGACCTGGAACCAGACCCAGACCGGGATGCTGAAGCATCATTCTGAAACCTGAAACAGGAGTAGAACATTAACAAAACAATACTAAACGGTACAAAAAAAAAAAAAAAAAGACTGAAATAATGAGTAATAAATAAAACAATAATAAAAGTCTTTGTTTCATTTATAAAAGTCCGAAACACATTTTGACAGAAAAAAAATTATACACTGCGAATATCATTGTAAAGAATCAATAATTACTTTCTAACAAACAGACTAATTTCTAAAAGTGTAGGTTTTTAGATTTTGGAGGTTCAAACTTTAAAAACTTTATATTGACAGCAAAAACGCCACCACACATACAAGTGCTGAAGTTTCCCCCGAAGTTTCTCGAAACGTGCGGCGTCTCGCGGAGTTACACGGAAAACCCTCCGGTCAGTGTTTCCGACAAATAATTATTACAGAATAATTATTATAGAATAGTTATTATTTAATAAGAGTTACAGTAAACATTTAACATCTTTAAACCGGCATCCGAGAGAACACGACATAAGTCTCTACTCCAATGTTCGTCTTTAAAGCGGATAATGCTGACAGAATAAACCGAAAGGAACCGAACTTACCGGGTTTATGACGGAGCAAATTGTGTAAGCTGAAATACTCCTTAGACTCTCTTTCTTTTTCTCTTTCTTTCTTTTTCGCTTTTCTTTCTTTCGCTCTCTTTTTAACTCACTCAGTGAGGTTACAGCTGTGCTCGGTGCGTTGCATCATCCCGGCCCGGTTTTATAGTAGAACCCCGGCGTGGTATTCTACTAGTAATGGGCGGGACCTTGGTGACGTCATCCTATTTATAGCCCCAGCGGCTTTGAGTTGCGATGATGCAATCAGGCAACCCTTTGCTCACACTCCATAAGTGGCTACACTGATCTCCCTCTTCTCTTCTCCTCTCCTCCACCTCCACCTCCATCTCCCATCCCTTCAGAACATTTCACACTAATGACAAAATAAAAGAATACCAGCAGTATGACGTCATGGGTATACCAGCGGTCATTTATATAAAAGAAATAAAAAAAATTCCGATATAACGGTAGCATTGACACAGGTTCAACAACTTATACATAAATATACTGTATATTTTAAAGACAACACAACTTTGTTTGGCCAAAAACATGGACTGTGGGAGGAATTAGGTTGATTGATAATTCTAATTGATAAAATACACATAGGAGTGAATCTGAGTGGGAGTGAATGTGTGTTTGTCTATGTGTGGCCCTGAGATGGACTGGCGACCAGTCCAGGGTGTACAGGTCAGACTGCGCTCAATCTACTCAGACTGCTTGTTTTGGGTGAGGAAGACGGATGTTTGGGTGGCCTCCACCTAACCCTGCTCATGCCTGGATTCATTCACCTTCCTACCCGCTTATTCCCGAAACTGGGGACACGGGGGTCTGCTGCGCCTATCCCAGCACACATAGGGCGAGAGGCGGGGTTACTCTCTGGACGGGTCGCAAGTCCATCTCAGGGCAACACATAGACAAACAACCATTCACACACACATTCACTCCTATGGACAATTTACAATGACCATTCCACCTCATCTACACATTTTTGGACTGTGGGAGAAAACCGGAGTACCCGGAAACCCACGCAAGCACGGCGAGAACATGCAAACTCTGCACAGAAAGATCCCGACCCGGGATTCAAACCCGGGATCTTCTTGTCGTGAGGCGAACGTGCAAACCACTACACCACCGCGCCGCCTGGCCCTGTTCCAGACCACAACGTAAAGGGTTAAAGATGTTTGAGAAAATACTTTGTTCCACATCAACTTTGGACACAAAGGCGTATATACAACATGATTTTATAGCCTCACAATGTTTTTATTAACAATCCAAAGAGACAATCTGCAATTCGGGTCCAGGTTCTGGGAGCAGTTAGTAAATATATATGTGTCTGTGTGAGGGCTGTTCCCTCAGTAGGGTCGGGCGCTCCTGCTCTAAAGGTCTTCTAAAGAGCAAGGCTAAGGGTAAGGGTAAGCCCCATGTTGTGGGGTTGTTTGTCTTTCAGTTCATATGTAGAGGATGGAATGATCAGATAACGGCAACAGGGAGTGACGCACAACACTGTAAACATTCCTACAGCAAGTGTGAATCTCGAACCTTTGTGTTCTGGAAACTTCCAATTCGCTTGTCCTCTTGTAAGAGTGTAATCATGATATTGTTGATGTTGCGTGCGATGGCAGGATTAGAAGCATTATCTCATGACCTTTATCATACCTAATGCTATAAAACTTAATATCATTCTCTGCTGTGTTCCAGTCATCTGGGAACAAACCACCTGTACAATCTAAAAATACCATGAGCCAGCAAAACAGCAAAAGAAATCAAATTCTGTTATAATACTATTATCATTGATCACATCAGGACAGTAATTCCACATTATTTTCCTCCTTACTACCCCCCCCCCCCATCCCCCGTGTTTGAGTACAGGGGCAACTTTTGTGTACAGGAATATTGTCATGTCAGAAGTATTTATATTTGTGAAGGTAACCTGGAAACCAATATTGTTTCTTTAATAGAAAGGCGGATCTCTCAGGAAAGAGATGACGTCATCCTTTTCCGGGAAATGGCCACTCAGTCTCGTGAATATGTGACTGAAAGAGAGAGAGAGAGAGAAAGAGAAAGAGATGAGGGGGAAAATGTCCTGTTTTTCCTCAACATTACGCGAGTGAAAGAAAAGCGGTTCTGTTGCCGGAACAAAGCCCAGATCCTGAATTCAGGCTTTCAGAATGACGAGCTGCTGCTTGCCAGGAAACAGACCAAATGACTCATTACTGCATTGGCTGACATCCACAATCCAACACGACAGATTATTTTACCTGTTAAACATTTATTAAAGTGGACATGTCAAGTCAACATGTATAGACTAGTCCTATAGATAAATCTACAGTTTACATACAGTTCTCTGTATGTCATTAAGGTCATTGATCACATCTCTAAAGCTGTTTACATCCAACCTGAAAATAATAAGAATAAGAAGAAGTCTCAGAAAAAACAAAAACAAAAATTGGGCTGGACAGTACAGCTATAGAGGAACCAGGTTTTATTTCCACAGAGAACCTTTTAGTTATAAAGACGTAATATTGTCTTATTAAAGCAATAAAAACATTTTATAGTCTTATGAAGCTGCACACAGTAAAAATGTGTAAATCCTTACGCTGTAAGCAAGAACAGCTTAGAAATTATTTGTAATAATAATTATACATTATTTGGTAGACACCCTTATGCAGAGGGACTGACAACTGAGCATGTGGGGGTTAAGGGCCTTGCTCAGGGGCCCACAGTGGTTGCTTGGTGTTGTTGGGAACCGAACCCCATTCAGTCCCAACACTTTAAGCCACCACTTCCCCTTTTCTTTATTAACTGTACAACATATTGGTAACAAGATGATATCTGTGGTGTTTATATTAGATCTGGCAACCTCATTTAATTCTCACATTAGAAAGAAATAATCAGAATAGTTTGTTTAATATTAAACCATTAGTGAGGCTGTCTCATTGTTATTATGGATATTAAAATAATTAATTACTGTAATAATCATCTTAATGTCCATACTAATGATGCTTTAATTGCAGTGAATTAAACGGTACAATAAAATTAAGGGTAGAGTGGTGTAGCGCACAGTGGTGTAGCGGTTAGCACGGTCACCTCACAATAAGAAGGTCCCGGGTTCAATTCCCAGAGTTTTCATGTTCCCCCCACAATTGTGTGGGTTTTCTCCGGTAACTCCAGTTTCCTCCCACAGTCCAAAGACATTTACATTAGGTTGATTGGTGAGTCAGAATAGCCCATATATGTGTATGTGGTTGTTCGTCCATTTGTGGCCCTGCGATGGACTGGCGAACTCTCCATAGTATACCTTTGCCTGTCGCCTTATGTCGCCCTGGGATGGGCTCCAGCAAACCCCCGTGACCCCGAATTGGAGAATAAGCGGGAAAGAAGATGAATGAATGAATGAATGAATAAATAATATTAAGGAGTCACATATACAGAATGACTGAAAACACAATATTTAAAATAAGTATGATGAATATAATTGATTCAGCTTGTGGCTCCAAGTTGGTATTAAATAAGTTAATCCGCAGTCCGGGGGGGAATTTGAGTGTGACGTATTGGGTGTGTTACCTGTTAATAAAAGCCCCCCTTATGTAAATAACCTGTGAGGTAAGATGGAGGAGTGGCTGCAGAGCGTCAGTGTTGAAATCAGGATGAGATTTCCTCCTGGGAATAATAGCTGCACCGGGGATCAGGTTAGGGTTATTAATAAAACAGTGGTTAAATCAGCGCTGTGCATTTGTGTGGCAGCGACCCCAGAACAGCCACTGACTCTGTCACTGACGTTTGTGTTTATTATGTGTTGAGTTCGAGTCATGGTGACGGTCGGCTGGCGGGGTTTAAACGCAGACGTTCAGACAGAGAGAAAGCCATAGCCAGGATGCCCCATCCCTTCTCAGACCCTGACTTCATTCCCTCCTGCAGCTGTGCCCGTGTGTGTGTTCTAATTTCATTTGTCCATGGGCTCGTCCCCGCTAATACACTGATGCCCTACGTCATTCCACCCGGGATCAAATTAGACCTAATGAAATACGACATATATCTTAAAATAGAATTTGTAGATTGTATGTCTTCTCTAATCTGTCGTCATCAGTGGTGAATGGTGAGAAAATATTGGGCGGGGGGGGGGGGGGTTTAACAAATAAACTAAAAACTCAAACTGTGAGTAATGCAGACCTGTAAATAGCAGATGTTAATGATCCATCATTGCTGCTAGCCAGAGCCGCCCAAAGGCATAAGCAAACTAAGCTGTTGCTTAGGATCCCTGGGGCCTCCAGGGGGTCCCCAAGAGTACATTCAATGACTTCTTAATTTTACATCTTATTTTACTAAAAATAAAATATTAATATGGCATTTAATTACAAAATTAATGTGTGTTTCATTTATGGTGTGCGAATAATTCATTCATTCATCTTATAACCCACTAATTCCCTAATTTGGGGTCACGGGGGTCCAAATACGGCCGAAAGGAAGGGGTACACTCTGGACAGGCTGCCAGACATATATATAGACAAAACACACACACACACACACACACACACACACACCAGTTTGTAACCACAATTTAGAATCACCAGTCAATCTTGTGTACATGTTTTTGGACTTTGTGTGGAAACCAGAGTACCCAAAGGAAATCCCCACAAGAACGGAGAGAAGACCCCCGGCCAGCCAGGGAACCCAGGATCTTTTTGCTTTGACGTGACTATGCTAACCACTAAGCGCTGCCCGTCCCACAAACACATCAATAAGATGCAGTAACTTCTATTATTAAGTTATTATTTTGCTATGAATGCGTGATTACTTACATGCAGATATTAAATTACACTTCGCAACACAGACGTGTTTAAACGTCACATCATTTACAGTAATGTGACGTCTATTGTAAAATGTGCTGAATTTTTGCAGAATAGCATTATGGTTAAAGTTGCAACAGTTCCCCATTTCCGTTTTTACACATCACCACGCTTTCAATTCAATGTACTGATTAACAATGTGTGAAGAAACATGTAAATGCCTGACGGTATAGTTGTAGTTTAGATGTAGTTTCATTCTTCTTCCTAGAATAACATCCAGATGTCACTGCAGGTTTTCCCATTAGATTGTGTCACATGACTGAGGGTATTTGTACATTCAACCGCAATAGTATTAATGAGATCAGGCACTAAAGTTGGTGGTGAGGTGGTGTAGTGGTTAGCCTGGTTGCATCACAGCAAGAAGGTCCTGGATTCGGTTCCCGGGCAGGAAGTCTTTCTGTGCTACCTCAGGTCTCTCTGGGCTTTCCCTGTGTACTCTCTGGGTTTCCTTCCACAGGTAAAAAACATGCACATAAATTGCCCATAAGAGTGAATGTGTGTGGTTGTTTATCTGTGTGACCCTGTGGTGAACTGGTGACATGTCTAGGGTGTAGCCCTTCCTTTTTCCATATATGTAGTGTGATAGGCCCCAGCAGACTACCGTGACCCGGAATTAGGGAATAAGCAGGTTAGAAAAATGAATGAATAAAAAAAATGATTGAATGACACTAATGTTGGATGAGGAGGTCATGAAATCATTCAGGGTTTCATTCATTCATTCATCTTCTTACCCGCTTATTCCCGAATCTGGGGTCATGAGTGTCTGCTGCGACTATCCCAGCACACATAGGCGAGAGGCAGGGGTACACCCTGGATGGGTTGCCAGTCTATTTCAGGGCAACACATAGACAAACAACCATTCACTTCTATGGACAATTTTAGAATCACCAATCTAAAGTTTGGGGGGAAACCGGAGTACCCGGAGGAAACCCACACAAGCATGGGGAGAACATGCAAACTCCGCAGAAAGATCCCGGCCCGGATTCGAACCCAGGACCTTCTTGTTTTGAGGCGACTGTGCTATCCCCTACGCCACCACGCCGCCTTGTCAGAGTTCCAGTTCATCCCAAAAGTGGAGTTGAGTCAGCGTCAGACCACAGGACCCTCGAGTTCTTCCACTCCAACCAGAACACAAAATGATTTTTATGATGCTGGTACAGTGTTTGAGTGAAGTACAAATCCATCCTTGCGTTTTGTCTGCAAACTTTTGGCCATAAAGTGTGGATCCAGAAAACTATCATGATGTGAACATGATGACTCAATGGAATCATCTTCTAACCGAACAGCTCCCATCCATCCTTTCATCGACTCGTGCAGTACCAGCGTACGGTTGAGTCACTCACTGAATCATCATTGGACCGGGAATGTCACATGACTGCCCATAAACATTCTATCCTAATGCAACTCCAATGCGGTGAGCAGGTAAGTGCAGCACGTTGTAGACCAATCGGTTAACTCGAGCGTGATGACATCTCCTGACCGCTCTGTGGTGTGACTGCAGCATGCGTCATAACAACAGGAGATGAATTCTTTATGCTGAGCCTTTCGCTCTAATGGCTGAACATGGCTCGGATTTATTACTCTGTAATAATCAATATTCATCTCTGAAGGCACGGATGGATTCTCCCTGATGTTTTTATTTCCAGCTGTTTCATAATGCGTACTGCTTTGCTGAAAACCGATAGCTCATCTCTGGCATGACACCTGATCTGTCAGGGAATTTACACACATTTCATGGTTTTATAAGTGTGTGTGTGTGTGTGTATGTGTGTGTTGTAATGGTCCACTGTGGTTGATCTTCAAGTTATGTCATTCTGTAGTGATAGAAGAGCTGAAATTCTGTTGCTAATAGATTCATGGGAGTCATCATCATTACGAAATCCGATCTTACCTCTGATTAAACCGTCACTGTCAGAGTTTGGCGTTTGGTGTGGAGGATCCAGGTTGTATCTCTTCAGGTTCCCTAAAAACCTTTTGGAATGACACTGAAATTTTGGTTACTGACCAACTTTCAATAATCCATAATAAGAAAGAAGAATTGATATAAAAAAAAATTTAGATTAATTATTCAAGGTTGCCAGGTGCCGGTAAAGCATTTCTGAGCAGGATACTTTCACCACCATGCTTTACTATTATCTTCCATCTCATATCCCATATATGATAAAAGTAACATTCGTTCATTCATCTTCTAACCCGCTTATTCCCTAAATTAGGAACACAGGGTTTGCTAGAGCCTATCCTAGCGCACATAAGGCAGGGATACACAGTTACAATGTGGCATTTGGCAGCCATTCTTATCTAGAGTGACTTACATTTGGTCTCTTTTTTACAACTGAGCAATTGTAGGTTAAGGGCCTTGCTCAAGGACCCACAGTGGTTGCTTGGTGGAGGTGGGATTTGAACCCTGGTCTTTCTGGTATTAGTCAAACACTACTTAACCACTAGGCTACCTTTTCCCAGTGCAGAGGTCCTTGCAGATGTCACCTGTCATTTGCAGGGCCACACAAAGACAAACACACACTCACTCACTCCTATGGGCAATTTAAAAGCATCAATCAACCTAATGTTTTTGGGGGAGAAAACCGTGGGGAGAACACGCAAACTCCACACAGAACGGGGATTTTACTTCTACACCAAGTTTGGAATGTCACAAAAGATCCTCAGCAACTTCTACAGCTGTGCTTTTAGGTCTATCCTGACCAGATACCACACGACTGCAGACACTGGTGAAAACTGTGTCTAGGATCACAAGGATTCCTCTGCTCTTCCTCACAGAATCCATAGGAGAGCAGCCTTCATCATAAAAGACCCATTACACAAACAACAAGGACTGTTCACTCCTCCCCTCTGGCAGGAGGCACAGGAGTGTGAGGTGTAGAACCACCAGACTCAGGAACTCTTTCTTTCCATTTGCAATCTGACTCCTCAACGGCTGACAGGAGTCTACTCTACCACTGTGTACACTACAATACGGTCTACTCTACCACTGTGTACACTACAATACGGTCTACTCTACCA
>JAOTRA010070376.1:0-14294 GCA_026260255.1 Pseudolaguvia tuberculata | reverse complement strand
AACAAATTTAAATATTAGTCAAAGATAACATGAGTAAACACAAAACAGTTTTTAAATGAAGGTTTTTATTATTAAGGAAAAGTGTTTGCCCCCTTAACCCAATAACTGGTTGGGACACCTGTCAATCAAGCGTTTGCGATAACTTGCAATGAGTCTGTTACAGCGCTGTGGAGGAATTTTGGTTCACTTATTTTTGCAGAATTGTTGTAATTCAGCCTTATTTTAGAGGGTTTTTGAGTACGAACCGCCTTTTTAAGGTCATGCCACAGCATCATAATAGGATTCAAGTCAGAACTTTGACTAGGCCACTCCAAAGTCTTCATTTTGTTTTTCCTCAGTCATTCAGAAGTGGACTTGCTGGTGTGTTATGGATCATTGTCCTGCTGCAGAACCAAAGTTCGATTCAGCTTGCCGGACATTCTCCTTCAGGATTTTTGGTAGACAGCAGAATTCATGATTCCGTTTATCACAGCAAGTCTTCCAGATCCTGAAGCAGCAAAACAGCCCCAGACCATCACACCACCATATTTTACTGTTGGTATGATGATCTTTTTCTGAAATGTGGTGTTACTTTTATGCCAGATTTAATGTTTGACACACCTTTCAAAAAGGTCAACTTGTCAGTCCAGAGTATTGTCCCAAAAATCCTGGAACTCCATGGAACAGAACATTTTTGCCCAGTCTTTCTTATGGTGGTCATGAACATTGACCTTAACCTTCGGGTTCGCTGGAGTCCCAAAGCTTTAGAAATGGCTTTATAACCTTTTCCAGACTGATAGATCTCAATTACTTACTTTCTCATTTGCTTCTGAATTTCTTTGAATCTCGGCATGATGTCTAGCTTTTGAGGATCTTTTGGTCTACTTCACTTTGTCAGGCAGGTCCTATTTAAGTGATTTCTTGATTGCAAACAGGCGTGGCAGTAATCAGGCCTGAGTGTGGCTAGAGAAATTGAACTCGGGTGTGATTAAAACACAGTCATGTTTTAAAAGGGGGCAAACACTTTCTCACACAGGGCCATGTAGTTTTGGATTTTGTTTTTCCTTAATAATAAAAACCTTCATTTAAAACCTGTTTTGTGTTTACTCATGTTATTAAAGTGTGACAAACATGCAAAAAGATTGTAAATCAGGAGAGTGCCAACTCTTTTTCACACCTGTGTGTGTGTATATATATGTATATGTTCGTCTTCCCCTACAGCACTCTAGAGGGCTTCTACATTGATGATTCACTCCAGGGGCAGGGTGTGTACACTTACGAGGACGGCGGAGTGCTGCATGGCACCTATGCTGATGGAGAGCTCAATGGCCCTGCTCAGGAGTTCGACTCAGATGGACTGCTAATCTTCAAGGGCCAGTACAAGGATAATATCCGCTGTGGCACCTGTTGGATTTATTATCCGGTACCTTTTGATTAAATTTTTTGAAGTGGGTTTTCTTGCAGTCTCTGCTTTGTGTATAACCAGTAGGTGGTTGTGTGTAGGACCGAGGCTGTGTGGTGGGTGAAGTCAACGTGGACGGGGAGATGACTGGCAAAGAAGTGGCTTATATTTACCCTGATGGACGCACATCTCTGTATGGGAACTTTGTGGACGGGGAGCTCATCGAGGCTCGGCTGGCCATGCTCACCGACCAGGAGAATGGCAGACCACACTTAACCATTCAGCCAGACAGTCAGTAACTCGTTTCAACTCTCATATTTCAGCCTGAAAACACTGAATCCACAAATTTAATTGAATTCTAATGGAAAATTCAACTAGCATATCTATTTAAAAAATGGCACAGATGCCTATTAGGTCCCATTAGGAGAATTCTGACACTACTTGGAATCATATATCTCCTCTTCAATCCTCAACCAAACATTAGCACCAACTCGAAGTAAAACTAATTTTTAAAAAATGTTTTAATTTTTAACTCTTATTTTTTTTTTAAGTCAGAGTAATCAGATTTTTGCGTTTATAATGTTGCTGTTTTTTTTGCTTCAATCCTAATCTTACAATACCATGCAGAAATAATGGCAAAATACAAATCAGTTATGTAAAATCACTGTTAAACAAAAGCACTGATCAAATTCTTTTGCCTCAGGCTCTGTTTACTCCTATGACAAATCCACTTCCACTTGTATCGCTTCTCACAAAAGACTTCTTGACCCGTATGAGAGCCAGCGGTTGGTATAATCTAATTTAATAAACCAATTAATTCAGTTAAAATAAATACATGTTCTAGGTGCGTGTGTGTGTGTGTGTGTGTGTGTGTGTGTGTGTGTGTGTGTGTGTGTGTGTCAGTGTGTATGTGGGACAGTCTCTGATCTCTGGAGCAGGAGAAGGCTTGTTCACTAAAATTAATGCCGATGCTGACATAGTCATGGCCTTTTACAACGGAGTGCGCATCACACACACGGAGGTGTGTTTGTGAGTGATTTCATAGAAACATTTATATCATAACGTATTATTGTAATTACAGACCTAGGTACCAGTACAAACTCAGATAATCAGATTGTTTGTTGTTGTTGTTTTTTTTTTCTTTTTTTGTGTTAATCTGTATTAGACTTAAACCACAATATATTTGTCAAGATACAGCTTTAAAAATACAAAATATTATAGAAATCTATTTATCTTTAAAAAGAAATTGAGCAAAACCATTGTCTTAGTTGGATAAATTATATAAACAGTCACTATGGATAACTGTGTACCAGGTAAATGTCATTTTAATATTTTTTCCCTCTGACATGGTTTTTAATCTCTCTCTCTCTCTCTCTCTCTCTCTCTCTCTCTCTCTCTCTCTCTCTCTCTCATACATATATAATTTTGCCAGGTGGACGCCCGTGACTGGTCAATGAATGGAAACACTATTTCATTGGATGAAGACACTGTTATTGATGTTCCTGAACCCTTTAACCACACAGAGAATTACTGTGCATCACTTGGACACAAAGCCAATCACTCATTTACTCCCAACTGCAAATACGACCCGTGAGTCTAAACATGTTCTGTGCTGTTGGAAAAACTGTCATTTCTCTTTAGTTTATCAAGCTGCCCAATAGTAATAGTAGTAATCTGCTAAAATGATGCTATAACTGATTCCGATATAGAATTCTCATGCAAATAAGCAATATTAATTCAACCTGAGGTTTAAAACATTATAACCAATTTTACTCACCTTGTCTCTATTTCTTGTATGTTAGGTTTGTTCATCCTCGCTTTGGGGCGATAAAGTGCATCCGAACAGTCCGAGCTGTTCAAAAAAATGAAGAACTCACAGTTGCTTACGGATACGACCACAAACCTTCTGGGAGATCAGGTCCGGAGGCTCCAGAATGGTACAAACAGGAGCTACAGGAGTTTGAAAAATTGGAAGTTAAAAACCGGGATAAAGACTGCTAATCACTTAACCTGCTACTTAAAAAAAACTTTGCATGTTGCCTAGCAACACCTAAATCTGCCTCTTTTCCTGCCCCAGTCTTAGCTAAACAATTGTGCGTCTTTATACTTATCCATTTTAACCCTCTTTCCATTTGAATTAAAGATAAAGGTTCTGGTAGAATAGTCATATGATCTAAAGGTGCTACAGATGCTGACCTGTATCAGGAATGTGAAGAAATTATTGAAGCGAAGCATAATTGTGCTTTGGGAACTATGCAGAAACGAACACAGCATATTCTTTGCTGATAGGTTGACCTTTACAAGCCCTGGCAATACAACTTGTGAAGTTTAATCTCCAATAACTATTGCTTTTGGTGTTTGTATGTGAAGTGCTGTTTCATCATATTCAGTTTACATCCACTTCTTAGTCAATCACAACACTAGACTCTACGATATTGAAAGTGCACTGTGAAATCCTTTTGCTGTTAATAATGGAGAACATGTTAGAGCAATGGCAAAATGAGTAGCAGATCACATTAAGAAATGAATTCGGGTTCTTTTAATATGCATCATCTAATTCAGGATTTATCAATAAAACATTTAAACAGAACAAAATTTATGTTTCCTATTTTTAACAATATAAATATTTGTGTATGTTTGTATATATATATCAATTATATATTTTAAAAAAATTTAAACAAATATACTAAACATTTTATCTACATAGTAATATTTTATACATCCTTCTATCTGCCTTTGTCCAGTCAGATGGATCTTTTATTCTTAAATTAATTTTGTACATACAGGTAAAGGGTTTCAGAAAAATATTGGCTTGAAAACATTTCTAGACTTAACAATCTCTGTAGTTTCCTCAAAATCTACTGTACCAAATTGGATTGCTTAGTCTTAGAGCTGTGGATAGACTGCAGTCTTAGATACACCCAAACATTCATTCATCTTCTAAATCCTTTGTGCCCTAATTCAGGATCTTGGAGGGTCTGCTGGACACAGGTTACCAGTCCATTGCAAGGCCGCATATAGACAAACAACCCCGCACCCTCACGCCTATGGGCAATTTAGAATCTACATGTTTTTGGACTGTGTGGGGAAAACCCAGAATGAACCCGGGCAAGCACGAGGAGAACATGCAAATGTTGAAAATGTAAATAAGCAGGAAGGGTGACGAGGAGGGGGGTATGCATTTTTGCCATGGTGTCCCTCACGTTCTCAACTGTCAGTTTCGTCACTTCCGGTTTCATGTCTAGCGTACGTCGTTTACGCACAACCCGTGTATGTGCAGAACACAGACCACGCCTTCAACGTTGACGGCTCTCAGACAGTTTCAGAGCTATTCAAATTAAAACATTCATTTACCACAAAGATTGTTGTGTTGTTTTCTAAAGTAACAATATAAAGGATAATAAATATACACAGACATATATATCCCGCAAATCTGTTAACAAATAATAGAGGGGGCGTGGTCTATGTGCTGCACCTGCACCTGAGAACTGAATAAACGGCGCACGCTGTACTCCAAAACCGGAAGTGACGGAACAGAAAGAAGTGAAGGTAAAAAGTTTACGTGGTTTTTAGATCTAGTATTTTAATGTTTAAAGCTTTTGTAACCAACGCGCAGATTTACAACACTGCTTGAAAAATGTCGCTTTATCGCGTCACAATCTATTAATTACTCTGAGAAAACAATGACACCTCTGCAGGCGAGGTTTATCTGTACCGGTGAGTGAATAGAGGAACTGATTAGTCTGTTAAACTAATATTCACACTATTGTCCTTTTAATCATTAGTAATAAAAAAAAATAACCTGTAAATAAAATCAACGCCTCCTCATTACATCCCAATTCAATTAATTCAATCTCACTCTTTCCTATAATAACCGACACACTTCTGTGGGTCATGTGACCAACGTTCCTGTAGTATTCATGAGATCAGACAATAATATTAAGGTGTGGAGGTCTGGGGTTCAATCAGGATTCCAGTTCACTCCAAAGGTGTTCAGTTTAAAGGGGCTGAATCAGAATCAGGACATCTATTCCAAAACATCCAGAACACAGAGCATGTCTTTATGGAGATCAGGTAAGTTATTTTTTTTCACAGAGATATACGTGGACAGGTTGCCAGTCAATCGCAGGGCACACCATAGACAAATGACCACTCGCACACATTCACTCCTATGGGCAGTTCAGATTCATCAATTAACCTAATGTACATGTTTTTGGACTGTGGGAGGTAACCTGAGTACCCAGAGGAAACCCATGCAAGCGTGGGGAGAACATGCAAACTCGGAAAGATCCACTGCCTGGGAACCGAACCCAGCTTGTTTTGAGGCGACAGTGCTAACCACTTGGTGCAGACTCTCATAGTTTTATTTACCAATGATTGGCTTCTCAAAGAATGTTCTGTGTGTCTTTAAAGATCCATGATCATGGAGCGTTACAGGTACTTCATCGTAAACCAGAAGGTGACGGTAGTGTTAGGAATTCTGCAGGTGGCTTGTGCCGGACTGTGTGTCGCGTTTGGGTTTATAGATGCGATTTTCCGTATGAACACAACCCTAAGTGAAACTCGAGCGCCTCTGTGGGCTGGACTGGTAAGCATATTGTATCTTACAGTTAGTAAACAGCATAGACTTGCTTTCATTTTTTTTGGGCTTTAAAACCTTTAGTTTCTTTATCCTTCCCGTAGATCATGGCCTTCCCTGGGGTGCTGGCACTTTTTGCTTCACAAAGAAAAAACCCAACACTGGTGAGTTGTGCCATCATGAACATTTTTTAAAATAGAGCTTCTTTAAATTTCTCTTTATATTTATAGTGTACAACAACTCAGCAGCTGTTCAAAAGTCCAGCAGTGACTGTATGTTGAGCCTGGGATTTCCGTTCTGATAGATTTATTCTGATTGAGCTGGCCATATGGACAAATTTTAAATCACAATACAAATTTCAGTCTATACGACAACATGCATACAGTTCCTGACAAAAATCTTGTCGCTTATCTATTTTGTAGAAACACCTTAATCTAACTTTTAACCAAATGGTGTTTTTGAAATAATGATAAAAAGTTAAAACCCTCCCAAATGATGTTTTATGCACTGAAATTAGTTTTACTGAAAAGATTTATCCTTTAATCAAGACAGAATGGTTTTGTCACCAATACAGAAATTGAACAAATTTATTGCAAATACAAAAATATGACAGTGGTGCTGTGAGATCCAAATTGAATATCTTGTATGAATTCCATGAGCTTGAAGGACTGCAAGGATTAATACAATTTATTGATTAAGTCATCAGGAATAGCAAAGAAAACAGTTCTGCATGCCTCCCATTCTTTGGTTTCATCTTCCATGCTTCCTCTTTTATCCTACCCCACATATGATGTACATGTCTGGTGACTGGGCTGGACAATCCTGGAGCATTTTGATCTTCTTCACCTTGAGGAACTTTGAGGAAGTATACTTTGAGGAAGTATGCAATGGAGCACCATCCTGCTGCAGAATTTGGCCTTTTATATGGTTTCGGAATATAAGACGTAGCTAAGATTTCTTGGTATTTTAGACTATTGATGTTCCCTTCCACCCTGCAGATCTTTCGCACCCTCATTTTTTTAAATCCTCTGTACTTAATGCTGAGACACATTGAAAGTGTCTGCCACATCGGCAGTGGATCTGGTCTTCAGTCTCTTATAATCAACACTTTAGTCTCAGGGTGAATCGTTGGCATGTTTGCAGAGGTCTAGTTGCAGTTGATAGGAAGATCTAGTGTACTGGGGTTCTTTATATACCCGAGACCAATATTAGTCACAGGTGAAGCTCATATGAGAAGGCAACATAACTTATGTCTGAAATTGACTCAATGGACTTTACCAAGATGTGAATGTAAATGATCCATTACCATTAAAAAAATCATCATAAGAAATATATTTCAGCGGCACTTCAGGTCAATATGTACTCAAGCGACTAGACTTTTGTCAGGGACTATAAGCCCCCAATGAAAATGTTATTTCTATATGTGTGTATTTGGCTTTTTTAGGTTTAGATTTAGGCATCATTAATCAGTGGCAGGGGCGGCGTGGTGGCGTAGTGGTTAGCATAGTCACCTCACACCAAGCTCCCGGGTCCGATTCTCACTCCGGGCATCTTTCTGTGCGGAGTTTCCTACGGGCATTTTAATTTCGTCCCGCAGTCCAAAAAAATTTACATTAGGTTGATTGGTGATTCCCATACGAGTGAGTCTGTGTGTTGACTATTTGCTCCAAAACGTTTGATGGTTCTGTGATCACGCCCCAATATTTTAGTTATTTCAAGATTGCTGCACCCTTGTGAAAGACTTTTTTGACTTTTCATAGTCCGGTAAATCTCTTTTTTTGGCCCATTTTACCTGAGGAGAAGAATCTGCCTAATAATTATGCACACCTTGATATAGGGTGTTGATCTCCTTAGGCCACACCCTGCACCCTACAAACAAATACTATCACCTGATATGCATTATTTCCAAAACACATAGTCAACAAGAACCCCATTTGATGAGTTAGAAGAAATGCGTCCTGCCTTCCCACTGAGTAAAAGAAAAATGGTTTAGCGCTTATTCGGTTCTTTCATGAAAAATAAGCTTGAACAGCTTTATTACACAAACAGCCATGTTCTTCTGAGTGAATCTTCTTTTGGTTGTACAAAAATCAGTTTACAGACAAAAGTGTAAGCACAGAAAAAACATTAGTCACATACTCTCCTATGGAATCACCAATTATGTACATGTTTTTGGACTGTAGGAGAAAACCCATGGAAGTGCCGCGAGAATATTCAAACTCCACACAGACGAACCCTTGCCCGGAATTAAACCCGTGCCTGCTTGTGGTGACGCAACCATACTAATATCGATAAAGATCGTTCATTCATTCATCTTCTTATCTGATTATTCCTTAATTCGGGGTCACAGGGGTCTGCTGGTGGTCTCAGTGCACATAGGGCGAGAGGTGGGGGTACACCCTGGACAGTCGCCAGCCCATCGTAGGGCTATACATATACGAACAACCACCTACACACGCATTCATTTCTATGGGCAATTTTGACTCTCCAACTAACCTAACGTGGTTTTTTGGACCGTGGGAGGAAACCAGAGTACCCGGAAGAATCCCACACAAGCGCGGGGAGAACTTGCAAATTCCACAAAGAAAGATCTCCGGCCCAGGAATCGAACCCGGAACCTTCTTGTTGTGAGGCAACCGTGCTAACGACTACACCGCCACACCTCCCAAATAAAGATCATATTACTTTCAAATTAATATGAAAATTTGTTGACTGTCTAATTTGATTTATAAAATGTATTTTTCACTTGCAATGACATATACTTTCCCAAACATTATCCTGCACATGGAAATCGTTCTGGCATAATTTGGCCAGTTTGTTATCAGTTATAATCATGCACATGACCGGAAACCCGACCTGTGAGAGATCTGCACGCAGAACACTCTGAGCAGAGCTCACTTAGGGGCCATGTTGAATAGATGTTAATTGATATTGAAATACTGTCCAGCCTTTTGTTCTGTTAAAAACTACAATCATTTTTCTTACAATCTTATTTCACTCCATATCATGATCTTTCACATCAACACTTTGGGCCATCTCAGGTTGCTATCATGATTGCTTCCTCTGTTCTCTCTCACCTCGCCACCATGATCGTATTTGTCTATGCCGGAGTGACACTTGGCTATGGAGAGGAAGATGATGAACTTTTTCACCCCCATCACATCACTGAAGTGGTATGGCCTTTAAATTACATCAACACTTTGTTGGGTTTTTTTGACTGGAATCAAAAAAGGGGACGAGCTTTGCTAAGTAAGGAATGTGTGTATGTGTCCTGTGCAGAAGTTTATGCTGAGCCGCACAGTGAAGGCAGCAAGCAGCACCATGTTGTTAGGAGGAGTCGGCTCAGTGGTCTTCTCATCGCTGATCGCGTATGTGGGGTGTCGCAGTCTGCCGCTTTGTGGTTGCTACGATGCAGTAACGGGCATGGTAAAGCACACACACAATCTGAGGATTTTGCAACAAAAAAGAAAATCTCTATTACTACATCCTGATCTATTTACTTTGAAATCTATGGATGATTTTCAGAAATTCTGTATATATTTTCATGTTTTATGAAACATAAATTAACATGTAGCAGCTGAAAATAGAATAAACTTGCAGATGATTTTTTCTAAAGTAAGAGATTGTATCTTTGTGTGCGTGCGTGTGTGTGTGTTTTATAGGAGATGCTGGTTCCTCAGAATGATCCAAGTGCTTCCGGTGAACTGATCTGTTCTTGGCAAGGTGTGTGTGTGGCTGTGGCTGTGGCTGTCTGATCCACTTTAATACAGAAATATTTTAAGTGTAAAAATATATACAGAAATAAGACAAAAATGTAATCTTTAATCTATGATTCTAAAATTAATCTAATAATCAATCTGAATAATACACATTAAACAAATTATCATTCACATTCAAAATCCTAGATGAGGTTACCTTATATAAAATTTATGTTTGCTAAACATGTTAAGTGTTGTTTGTGCATCATGATGTAAATGATGAAGAGATGCTGCCTTGTGCCGCAGGTGCAGATGAACAAGTGTTAAACTCACCTGTGTCATTCATGGAGCGCTGCCCCGAGCAGGAACAGGAACTGTCTGCACTTCCTCCGTATAGCAGACTGGTGTAGATACCAAACTCTTCACTCCAGCACAGCCTTATTAGCAACTTCACACACACACAGAGGAACAGGATCTAGCTCCTGGATCTAAACGGTTAACTGCACTTTAATTTACTGACTGAAGTTACCCAGATGCCATTTTATAGCATGCAATGTTGCTTACTTTATTTATTCATTTTTAAATAATTGTAATTTATATCGTAAAATTGTTTTGTATAGCAAATTTTTAAATAAAATGTTTTTTATTCAACTCACTTTATATTTTTATTCATTTGTATTCCTTTAGTCATTTAGTTTTAATTCTCATTTTTGGACAGATCTAAACTCTGTATCCCAACTTTTTTCCTGATTTAAAAATGGATAATTCAATTTACAGTGCTGGGGATAAAAACTTTTCTTCATTCATCTTTTTACCTGCTTATTCCCTTTTACAAATAAAAAAACTGCTTTAATTTATGTTCATTGCATTCAGAAAACACATTCAATGCCAAATGATTTATTAAAAACGTCAGAATGCCTCCATGAACATCAAAAGAATTTGAATGGCATTTATTTCTTTATTGAGGCATTTAACTGAATAGTAAAAATGGCAGATTTCCATGTTAAAGTTACAAATTTCAATGTTCTTAATTAGTGAAAATTAAATTTGTTTTAACTTGATCTGTTTTTAAAATACTTTTTTTAAAGTCAGTTTTAGATGTTGTGGGAAGCGGTGTCTTAGTGGTTAAGGTGTTGGACTAATACCAGGGTTCGATTACCAAAACCATCAAGCCACCCCTGTGGGCCTCTGAGCAATGCCCCTAACCCCCAATTGCTCAGTTTTATGTTGCTCTGGATAAGAGCGTCTGCCAAATGCTATAATTGTAAACTGAGTAGAAATAGAAATGAGTTTATTACAGGGACGGCGCATGTAGGATGTTTTGGAGACAAGGTGAGGGACACTAGGTTGAGATGGACATGTACCAATCTGGTATATTTGGTAGGAGAATGCTGAGGATGGAGTTGCCGGGCAGGAGGAAAAGAGGAAGACCAATGAGGAGGTTTATTGATGTGGTGAAGGAAGATATGCAGGTAGTTGGGGTGAAAGAGGCAGATGTAGAGGACAGGGTAGTGTGGCGACCCCTAACGGGAGAAGCCAAAAGGTGTAGATCATGCTACATAGACTCAGCAAAAATATTTTTAGACATTTAGGTTCCATTTTAAGAATTAAATTATTTTATAGACCCGTCCAGGGTGTAACCCCTGCTTCTCGCCCTATGTGCGCTAGGATAGGCACCAACAGCCCCCTGTGACCATGAATTAGGGAATTTTTTTTATTGTTTGAACATCACAGGATAAAAGAAATTGCCAATATGTCTCAATTTTTTTCTGTTTAAAGCAGATAAAATAAAATTAAGTAATAAAATAGGTCAATTGGAGATAAAATAGCAATAAAATATTCCTAAGAAAGTGTATATAGTAAAATCACTACACAGCTGTCAATCACTCGTGCTACATGTTGAATGGCTAACTGCTTATTACTTTTATTTTAGTATATTAGTATTTAGAAGACACCTTTAATCTCTCGTGTGTACAAATGAGTAATTAGTGATTTAGGGCCTTGTTCATGGGCCCACCGTGGTGGTTTGTCACTGTTATTTTATCCCCCAGATATGGTAATATAATCACATCAAGCACTTTATACTCTATACACAGCGTTAGGAATACACTGCACATGTTCTACATTTCATGCGTCCCTATGTATTTTTGTCCCAAACTGTTGCCAGATTGAATGGGATCCCACTCAAATAGGTTACTTTTTCAGGGGTGTCGAACTCCGTTCCTGGAGGGCCAGTGTCCTGCAGAGTTTTTTCCAACACTAATCAAACACACCTGAACCAAATAATCAAGATCTTGCTAGGTATACTTGACATATACCTTGTGTTGCGCCAAGTTGGAGCTAAAATCTGCAGGACACCAAACCTCCAGGAACCTCAAGTTTGCCACCTGTGCTTTAGATCATACTGGATACACATACATGTATTTTTTATTTGTTTAGTTGATTTTGTATATAATAAAATAATTTACATAGATTTGAACAATTTATTCTATATCTAGTATCAGGTCAATAGTACACAGGTCAGTTTTTGTCTTGCATATATTAATATTATGTGATCACATTGAGGGTGACGCGGTGGTCATGGTAATTAGCACGGTCGCCAAACAACACGAAGGTCCCGGGTTCGATACCCAGGCTGGGGATCTTTCTGTGCGGAGTTTGCATGTTCTCACTGAGCTTGCATGGGTTTCCTCCAGGTACTCCGGTTTCCTTCCACAGTCCAAAAACATTAGGTTGACTGGTGAGTCTATATTGCCCATAGGAGTGAGTGTGTGTGTGAATGGTTGTTTGTCTATGTGAGCCCCAGCGATGGACTGGTCCAGGGTGTATCCCTGCCTCTTATCCTATGTGCACGGGGATAGATGAATGATTACATTATACACACTGGTTAGGTATTATCTAATAATAATTACTTCTGAAATGTTTAAATATTACATACAGAAGAATCAGCAGATTCACTGTATTGCTTTTTTAATGCTTCTGTTTCGCAGCTCTAAAAACAAACCACAGAGGACAGTTTACAAACCAAAACGGAAAATATTAAACATAAATCAATAACGTATTCGCTCCAACCTCACATAATCTTACAGTAAGAATTAAAGTTTATAACATGAGATTGAGGATTGAATCTAGTAATGTTCTTCACTGCTATACATGATTCTATTCACACAGATTTAGTGACTTAAAAGCATAAAAATTACAACTAACAGGTGAATTTTTATTTTAAAATCTTTACATCTTTCTGGATATTAGATACACAGTGTAATATGAAACCAAAACACCCAAATGCAATGCGACAGTCTTATTACATTTATTACATCTGCGTATTGCATAAGCGTGGATTAGTGTTTTTTAGTGCCATGATCTTGTGGATTACAGTACAAAAACAAAAAAACCACACTGACCAAACACGGGTTTCTGTATTAATTTAAATAATCTTTCTTTAAGGTTGGCATGCATGTATTAGTTTAGTCTTTATTCTTAAAGTCTTAAATGTCTAATTATTTGCGTAGCCATTATAATCTAATATGCAGGAGATTCAGCTTTCATGAACTACAGCCTTCAAGTCTAATAAGCAGAACAATTATGATGCAACTTCTCACTGAAAGATACAACTGGAGTCTGAGTGGGGATCTGATGTTGAAATTCACCCTTCACTGATGTCCACAGAGCACTGGAGCATATCGTTCAATTATCGATGCTGCTGCTGTGGGTGACGTCTTGGTCACATCCAGGATCCAATTCATCATCTTCTGATCCTTCGTTTCATCCGTTTCACAACCTGTGACCATCACAAACACTTACATCCTTAAAATCTGTGACTCTACCCCCTTTTTTAGTCATTTAATAACTTAACCATAATCTAGTTTTCTCACTAGCTTCTCCAACAGGAGCAGCCCCAGCTCCCACATGGCTCTTCCTCCTGGACCTGCCCACTCAGTGTGACTGTATTTGCCGGCTGGCTCAGCACCAACGGCTTCTGTGACTTCAGCTTGTGTGCCACTGTCATGAAGATGGCCTCCACGTGGTCACTGTCATCGCTACCGCCCTGCGGACTCTTTGCGGATGTCTCAAACAAGGGCATGGAATGGGCATCAGCAAACTGCTGGGCCACATCTGTGTTCACCTGAGCGGCATGGCGCAGGTCACATTTGTTGCCCACCAGAATCCGGGGAACCTCGTGGCCGAGCGCATGCTGACGGCACTCCTCGATCCATGCCGGGAGACTGCGGAAACTTGCTGCGCTAGTCACGTCATACACAAACACTACTGCGTGCACGTTTCGGTAGTAGTGCTGTACCATGCTTTTACGAAAACGCTCTTGACCGGCTGTGTCCCAGAGCTGGACCTGTAGAGAGCAACATAACAGTAAGTATTTCAGCAGAACGCTGTGTAACTGTCTATAATTCTGAGCAGACTGTAAGTGTCTCTCTCTCTCTCTCTCTCTCTCTCTCTCTCACACACACACACTTTTATATCCTTATCATTTAATAACTATAACTACACACTTCTTCTTCTTCTCCTCTCGGCTGCTCTCGTTAGGGGTCGATACAGCGGATCGCTCTACTCCACACTACCCTGTCCGCTACATCTGCCTCTTTCACCCCAACTACCTGCATATCTTCCTTCACCACAT